>PVIU01020787.1:0-33191 GCA_004026605.1 Ondatra zibethicus | reverse complement strand
TCCACCCATTGAGATGGTGTGCCCGATCTAGTGGGAGCTCACCAAGGCCAGCTGGACTGGGACTGAACGAGCATGTAATCAAAACAGACTCTCTGAATATGACTGACAATGGGGACTGACTGAGAAGCCAATAATAATGGCACTGGGATTTGATTCTACTGCATGTACTGGCTTTTTGGGATCCTAGTCAGTTTGGATTCACACCTTCCTAGGACTGGATGGAGGCGAGAGGGCCTTGGGCTTCCCACAGGGCAGGGTAACTTGCCCTCTCTTAGGACTGGAGGCGAAAAGGGGAGGGGGAGTGGGGGAGCGGGAGGGAAATGGGAGGAGCGGAGGAGGTGGAAATTTTGAATGGTGCTATTTATAATGCAATAATAAAAAAATTAAATGTGAAAAAAAACAGTCATACTTGGCTTTGGAACAGTAAGTTCTCTACCTTATTGTAGCTGTACAGGCTGACTTGTTTCAGTTTGATATTCTAAAAACCTAGTATGAGCTTAGAATTTCATACAGCAGAAACCCTAGAGACTAATGAATGGTTTTCCTCATTTTGGTTGATGGTGGGTTGAAAGAACTAAACTAAGAATTGTTTTTTCTCAACTAAAAAAAAAATTAACATGTCTTCTGTGCAGTCCAGTGCCTTTAGTAAAATGACAAAGTTATAAATCTAGAACATTACTCTATTGGAAACCAAGAGACTTAGAATCTAACTGAAGTCGTGGATTTGAAAAAATGATCAGCTTGAAGTCTGTTATTAATCTTGCCTGTGTCCAATCAATTATGAAGCATTGGCTTGGTCTGTCAGAACTGGATATCTTCTTGGTTCTGTTGGCTTCAACACTGCTCTCTCTTTTGCAGCCTGAGGAAGAGCAGTTGCTTTGTGACAGCACAGGATCCAGTTCCTCTACAGATGATGCAGCTTCCCTGGATCGGCACTCTTCTCATGGCAGTGATGTGTCCCTTCCTCAGACTTCAAAGTTGAATAGGTCCAGAAATCACCAGGGCTCAAATGGCTTTTCCAGCCATGGCGTGGCACCTGAGCGTCGAGAGAGCGAGAGTGAGCCTGCTGGCTCTGGTGAGATGGAGGAGGAAGAAATGGACAGCATCACTGAGGTGCCTGCAAATCGCTCTTTCCTGCGGAGCTCCATGCGTTCTCTTTCCCCCTTCCGGAGACATAGCTGGGGTCCTGGGAAGAATGCAGCCAGCGATACAGAAATGAACCAGCGGAGGTAAGATGGAGCCTGTGCATTTCATAACTCAGTCTGTGTTCTCTTTTGGGAAGTATCTGCTTTATTGTTACTGGTTTAAAAAAAAAAATGAGGAGACATTGGTCTCTTTTCTCTAAAAGGTAACCCAGGCTTGGCAACCAAGCAGGGGTGCATTCTGACTCCACCCTGGGCAGCCCCTTGAGCAGTGTGAACTTTCAATATATTTGTGATAGCGTAAACTATTACTGTCAAATAGTGAGTATTTAGTAAATAGTAAGCCTGATTGATTCTTAACAGATTAATCAATCAGTGAAATTCATGAATCTGGAAGAGAGAATTCTGCTAACTTATGAAATCTTACAGTCTCAACACATCTGACTGGTGTGGCGTTTCCTGAGGATCACAGCCATATGTTTCTGATACAGAAATTTGATAATGTCTAAATTATCAATATGTAATTCTCAAGAGGACACAAGACGCTACACTAAAGTTGGTTTTTCCTATGTGTCATAGAGTTTGAGGAATTTTTACAAGTATTGCCCAGCTTTTGTCCCTCAGTTTGGCAGCAGCCTGTAAGAAGTTGGGTTGGCTTCTGACCTCTTGACTTTAATTCTACAGGCTCATATTGCAGCATCTAACAGGTTGCAGGTGTGCTTGCCCTAGAGCTGCTTTACCTGGCTAAAAGGATGCTCTCAGCCAGGAAAAGATGCTGCTGCTTGTTTTTAGTTTTGACTGATTTTTGAAATAGGGTCTTGCTGTATAGCTCTAGCTGACATGGAACTCACTGTTTAGTACATGTTCTCCCTAGCTTAGTCTTTGAATTTCTGAGTCTGCAGACAGGAGCTACCATACTCAGTTATTGATAGTTGCTTTAAAACAACCGTTATAAATAACACAATTATTTTTTTCTTCCTCATTATATTATGGCTATAAGTACCTGTAATCTTAATCAAGTTGTCAGGGTTTTTTTTTTGTTTTGAGACAGTCTCATGTAGCCAAGGCCAGCCTGAGTGTCACTATGTAAGGCAGGCTTAGTCTCCTGATTCTCCTGCTTCCACCACCCAAGTGTTAAGATAACAGGCATTCATCACTATATACCCAGACCTTCATTTCTTCTTTTAATTTTTTAATATGTATGAGTGTTTGACCTGAATGTGTATCTGCACTATTTGTGTGCATGGTGCCCAAGGAGACCTTAAGAGGGCATCATGTCCTCTAGAACTGGAGTTACAGGCAGTTGTAAGCCACAGTATGGGTGCTGGGAATCAAAATCCAGTTCTCTAGAAGAACAGGTAGTGTTTTTAATTACTAAGCTATTTTTCCAGACCTTTGTTTATTCTTTTAATCAGCCAACACACATTGAGCATTCTTTTTAGGTCTGGCAGCATCATAGGTTCTAGAGAAATAGAGGTAAACAAGATATTACTCCATGCCCTTGCAGAGCTCAGAATCAACCTATACTTCACTGGTTTGCCCATTTTTTTCAGACTCTTTTCATAGCAAATTGTCTTACATTGTTTTTTAATATTCTCCATGATAAAGGTGTTGTTTTTCCCATAGTTGCCAATTAGAGGACTGTTGCAGACACTTTACATCATCTACAGTAGAATCTAGGTTTCTAATCACAGTCAAATCTTTGTACAATCTCGTATTATTCTGTGGTATTAGGATAGTAGTCTAAAACAATAAGCCACATGTGTTTATATCCTTTTGAAATCTCAGGTTATATAAAAACTAATTTCTAAATGCTTTCCTTCCCAGTTTTATACATGCTGCTTCCTTTTAAAACATTGACAGAGACATCAGGAATGATCTTGAAGGCAGAAATTACTCCCTGAAGCCTGAGTAACTTCTTGATAGGATATTCTTGTCTTAGATGATAAAGGACTGATCAGGGAATGGGGATTTATTTTATGCATAACTCACCAGAGATCTGTTTTTAATGACTTATTTCAGAGGTATATGTAAACATATTTGAATCATGTAGCTCAGGTGAAAAACTTGAAGCCAGATTTAATGATTTGCCCAAGATTTCTTGGTGATCTTAGACTTGTTATCTATTTGTATTTTCAGCCTGTATATCATGTTTGTTTAAACTTAGTATAAAGGACTATCTAGTACTGTCTTAATACCTTGAGAGGTAATGGAATAGTGGTTAGGTTTTATCACTTTAATAGCTTAACTAATTTGTATTATTACTTGTATATTTTGTTATCTGAATTTTAAAGCCTGAAAAAAAAAACCTTTAATGTTTTGAATGGCGCTTTTCTCTGAGCCATTTATTTTATCACTTATACTGATCTTCATAACTCATCATCCAATTAACTCTTTGGAGTACAGAGAGAACAAAAACTACCTCTTTGTCAGGTGTTTGGGGTTCTGATATTTTTATCATTTCATTCTTTTGGTCTCTTCCCTCCTGTGCTGTTTGTCTTTGGGGAATATATTTCTCCCAGGTGTGATCTCTGTGTTTTGTGTATTTGTGTATCGTTGTGATTCACCTCCATTATTGACCTCTTCCATCATTCATTTTCAGTTCAATGCAAGTTCTTGGGGATGTTGTCAGGAGACCTCCCATTCATAGGAGAAGGTACAGAGTTCACCAAATTGAACTAACCATGTCATCTCTAAGTGTGTACTAACAAGCATCTCATTCTGGTTACCTGATTGGGCAACATTTTTAAACATATTATTTATTTCTTGTGCAGCCAAATAAAATATAGGTGCTTCTTAATTGCTATACCCACCTGGTAGGAAATAGTCTCTTTAGTCTAAAGTCTTTTTATACTTCTAAATTTATAATATACACACCCGCTTACTGACTCAGATGACTTTGAAATAAGGTCTTACCTGACTTTGTGTGTTTTGTTTGTTTGTTTGTTTTGTTTTGTTTTCATGTTGTAGCTAACTAATGGACCTTGGGGGATACTTCCCTCTGTAACCAGAAAAGAAAGAGAATAGCCAGAAATTCATTTGTGGTCACTCATACATAGGTTCTAAAATATTTTCAATACATTCTCAAATAATATGAAGAAGGATTTTTATTAGTTGACCACCTGGTAGTTTCCATCTCATTGTGGACAGTCTTTCAGAAAGCAGTGTGGCATAGGCTGATACCTTTTTTGAATTACTTAATTATTATTTATCAAATGAAAAATAAAGCTTACATTTATAAGCCAAGAGCTGATTTCTAATTAAACATAATCAGTTTTTTCATGTTTTAAAGACTTTTATTGTATAGAGCTATTATTGACTTTTCTCCCATTGTTTAAAATATCATGTAGAAATCAGAAAAGTGTGGTGCTTTTATTACCTTTCTTATATAAAAAGACATTTGCAAAGATACTTTTATCTGTTTACAGAATATTTGTAAGAAAAGCAAAATAGTAATCTTCCTACTTTTTTTCTCTATCATTTTTATGTGTATCGTCCTTTAATTCCATATTTTAGGGGAAGTTTCAATTCTAAATTCTAACATTTTCATGAACCTAAATGGTTTTGATATCGGCTAGGTTCCGAGTAAGCAAATTATTAAGTACCTTTCTCAGTAGACAACATGTAAAAGTTTTAGAAATGTATTTGTTGCTGTCTCTGGTAGAAACTCTTTATTATGAACTAACTGAAGCCTGTGCTAGATTACATGGTGAAGGACGACAAGTTGCTGCCTGCAGCCCAAGCTGTACACACCAGACTCATAGCTTGAGTTTACAGTATGTTCTAAGTGAAAAATATTTTTGTACAAAGAGCATGATTCATAATTTTAAAATTTATAAAATTGAAACATTTCAACAAGAAAGTTGTTCTCAGAACAACTACAAAAACTGTACCTCCTAAATTTCAAAGCAAAAGAACCTTATGATTTTGGAGGCTCTCAGAAATGCACTTTTATTATGACAGGAGTCAGGAAAGGCTTAGACCAATTGCAGCTTGTCAGATCCTGTGAGGCTTCTATGGCTCTTTCTTGTCCTGTTCTGCTGAGGATGGTGGCGCACGCCTTTAATCCCAGCACTCTAGAGGCAGAAGCAGGCGAATCTCTGAATTCAAGGCCAGCCTGGTCTACAGAGCGAGTTCCAGGACAACAAGGGCTACACAGAGAAACCCTGTCTCAGAGGGGCAAAAAAGAAAGAAATGAAATCAGATATTTAGATATCCAATTGGAAGTTTAATATTAAATTAGTAATTCAAAGAATGGACTTCTGAGCCTTATAACTGTTTGAAAATTATGTTTTATTTCTGTTCACGTAAGTTTGAGTCAGTCTAATCCTTCTTCTCAGATGAGAGATTCCTCAAACTGTATATTTTCTTTTTTCTTTCGTGAGCCTTACACTGTTATTTAATCATATTTGAACATTTGAATACCATTGGGAACAGCTGTAGAGGAAATTGTCATAGCATCCCACCATTTTCCTCATCTCAAGCCTTGTCCACCAAGCAGAGTTGCTGGAGATCCTGGAGGCTGAGGCCACTGAGTGGTCCTGCTGTTGCCCAGGAGCTCTTCGTTCTCTTTGCTGTGTAAGGCGAAAGCACTTAGTTATAAGACCCCCACAGCAGTATTTTTAGGTGACTGTACTTATTAATCAAAAATTCTGACCCAGGACCACACCTTGGGGATATGTCTCCAGTAACTAAACAAATAAAGCAAACAAACAAAGATTCTGACCTTTTGATCTAGTTTGGCCATAAAGTACCTATGTATAATTTGTTTTAACCTTTTCACCCTAGATTTTCCTCCCTTGCTATCTCACATAGGACAAACAAGAAAACAACTGTTCACATGGATTTTTTTTAATCTTGGCGGAAATAAATACAAAATTAAAATTTTAAAGGCATTTCCATATTAATACCATAAAACTCTAAGAAAAATAAATCTGCTTATCAGTTCGAAACTGTAAGAAGGCTTGGCCTTTATTGGAGCTGCCTCATTTTAAGCAGAAAGGCCTAATGAATGCTTCTAAAGAAGGATATTGGATATTGTATAAGGTGCTGTGTGGCTTATCTGGATCCTTAATGAGAACATATGGGGAAAAAATACTGATTTCTCAGTGAGGCCTCTAAGCTGTTTGTAGTGTTTCCCTTCGATTCAGGCCTAGGAACGACTGTCCAGAGTCAAGGGATGTGGGAGCAATGATGAATACAGAGAGACACTTGGCCACAACAGAGGTTTTGAAACACCTAGGGGAATATCTGCAGAGGAAGCCATGTATAGGGTACACTTTTTGCCAAGGGATTAGTCGAAGGAGCTCTTTAGTTTGAATTGAGTAGTTATTCTGTAAACAGCACACATGACCTTTCCCAAAGCACTGAGTAGACATCAACCACACAGTATTAAATTCCTGAGGTTCTTTTTCTAGTCTTTTCCTAAATTCTCATCGTTGCATTCCTATTTTTTTATAAATGATTACATAAGTCTATCTCTGTGTACTTTCTTTTTAAACTGAATAACCCAAACCTGTTTCCCCTTTTCTCCCTCCATTTCTTGTTTCTGCCTTTGATGTCATCTCCAGTATGAGCTGGTGTCCCTCTGGTGTGCAATACTCGGCTACCCTGAATGCTGACTTTAATTTCAGAAGGTATAGTATTACATGTCCAGCCACCAAACCAGGAACTGTAAAGTAAGACTTCTGGCCTTGGACTGTAGCTGGCTTCTCTGTGGCTGGAATGCATATGGGCAGACTGTTGATATCTGTGAGCCTAGTATACTGCTGTCTTCGCTATGGATACCACTAACCATTTGCAGGAGTGTGGCCTAGGAGCAGTACCTACTGCTCTATCGTTTGTCTCAAGTAGCAATAGCTGGCTGTGTTTCTGCACGAACCTTGTGTGTATGCTGTAAGCCCTTGTCTTTGTTTTAGTCTTTCTAAGTTCCCAGATTCTTAAGAAAACAATGAATCAAAACAACTAATAGGCCCTGGTTTCTATTATATTTTCAAGTCCTACATTTAAGTTCTTAATTTAGATACATCGTCATTTTATATTTGTCTTTGAGTTAAGCAGATAGATTTAATTATTAAAATTTTCAGAATTAAGTTTTGTAGTAAGTGGAGATCAAGTTTTCTCAGGCTTTTCAGATAATTCACAGTGGAAAACTTTCTTCTTATGCCTGGTGTTAAAAGTGGGTTCTACATAGACGTTTAGTTTCAGTTCATTATGACTTCTATTGTCAGTTGAAATAAGAGCAACAAATTTGTTAATCACTTACCCACTAGAGACAATAGAGACATATGGGTTCAGTTCTTAAGTAATCTATGAAGAAAAACCCTTTGGGGCTGGAATCTATGAACTTAATTGTAGCAATTAACTGTACAGTTTTCCCAGAACAGAAGTAACTATATAGCTTCAGTATACATCCAAATACAGTCCCAGCTGATTAACTGAGAACACAGCTACAACTGTATTCTTCTTTCAAAGACACTCCCACTGTAGTTACAGCAGATGTGCATTATTCTAGTTAGCGACTCCAAAGAGAGTAGACAGCTAACCTTCCTCCTTACCCTCTTACTTTCACAAGTAACCTCCCTTTAAAATTCCACACCCTGTTTGCTTTTTCAGCATTATTTTTTATGTGCCTGTCTGCAGCTGATGATTCTCACTAAGCCATCATCAGGAACTGTCTGGCCGGGTGTACACAGATGGTATTGCTTATTAGAGAAACCAGGGTTTTCTGGATAGAAGTATACCCAGAAAGTTGTCAACCAAAATATAATTGAGTGTAAAGTTTTATAATGGTCCATGTGATGAGCACGCAGCCATGTCACTCAACTTTTTCATTCTCAAAGCTTTTTATGATTGTGCTTTGTGACATTTGGCATTAAATGAGTTAGTCTAGAAAGATTATTTTGATCACATCAATGAAAAACCGATACATATATACAATATGAGGTAAATTTTTCTGTTGATACGGTATGTTGAAAAACAACTGAGAAAATGATATCTGGTTCAACATTTAGATTAGTCGACTGAGGCAGGGAAGTAAATGTGTCTGGTTCTTTCTCAGCATCCAGGGCCACTGTGGGGCTGAGCGGTGCTCATCTGCTCTGTGTCCTGTACACATTTTGAGCAGGAGACACAGGAATAACACAAGTTAGAGGGATTTTTGTTTCCTCCTGTTCTGAGAACTACAAACAATGAATGAACTCTTGTGCTCTGTGTTCAGTTTCAGTCTGGAAGGCTTGACAGGAGGAGCTGGTGTTGGAAATAAACCATCTTCATCTCTAGAAATGAGCTCTGCAAACTCCAGTGAGCTCAGAAACCCTTTCAGTGGCGAGGAACAGAGAGACTCTCTGATGTCACTTTCAGAAGAACATCTGGAGCCAGACCAGAGACAGCATCATAGGATGTTTGATCAGCAGGTAAAGCTAAGATAGGTATATATTGCTAATAGGGGGTGGTAGTGGAACATTAACCCCAGATATGATCTCATTGATTTAACTCTTTTTATTAGTTTTAGTATAAAGCTAGAAATGTGATTACTTGCCTACTGATATCTTCAAGTCTAGAAATAACATGTTTTTAATCACCAAACATAAATACTTAAGAATACGTTAATCAGAACTGGAGAGATGACTCAGTGGTTAAGAATACTTACTGATCTTGCAGAGAACTGGCATTTGGTTCCCAGCACTCACATATAGTGACTCACAGCCATCTGTAAGTCCAGTTCAAAGGATCTAATGCCTTCTGACCTCCAGGGGCACCAGTCATAAGTTCAGTACACAAACATACATTTAGAAAAGAACACTCTATACAAAAGTATAAAAAATATTATTTTCAAGAAATAATATACATTAAAATATACACAGATGTAAATATTCCATCATAACAAATGTTTTAGGATTGGGAAAGTGTTCAGGGCATGCAGCTTTCTTTATCTGTCTGTGTTGTTCTTTTACCAGCTCATTGTAAATTGAGTTTTAAAGTGTATTGCATGTCATTATCACATTTACCAATTTTAAAGTCCATGCCCCAAGTTTATTTACTAGAGAAACCATGTTCTTTGTCTCAACTATACTGTTAAAGAAATACCTGTTGATTCCCTTCCTTAACTGTAAGAGCTCCAAGCCACTACAAGTGAGTTGTCTAATGCCACATAACATTTGGCTGAACAGTACGAACTCAGACTTGTTGACTTTTTGGCTTATTGTTTCTTTCCATGACTTAAAAGTAGACAGGTTTTAAGGAGAATATTTTAATTTCTTAATACTGTTTGTGTGACCTTTTCTGAGATGGATTATTTCCAGAAATTTGACAGATGACCCTGTCTTTTAGTACCACTGTTATCTTTCTGATTTAATCTTTCTAGATAAAGTCAACATTTCTAGATAAACATCAGCATCTTTGTGCTGTGCTGTGCTGTGCATGGTCTCCCTAGAACCTTCATCTTACCTTTAGTTCCTCTTGAGCACAACCTCAGTGTGGGTGTTGTGCTGCATGTATCTCTCTAATCTAGACAAGTTGCCTGCAGCCAACTTCCTCTTGAAAGTCTCTGCTGTTCGCTGAGGTCATTTTTCAGGCCTCATAGTTGTATTTGAAACATAGCAACCGTTTGCCTCAGATTCCATGGTTACACATGGAACAAGCGCTAAATAATCAGAAGTCTTTGGCCCAGCATAGTGAGTGCATGCTGAGTAGATGTTCAGTGTCTTTCTTAAAGAGGCAGATTTCATCTTGTGAGAGGATTAGAATGAGCTGTCTCAAAAGAAGTGTGAGTCCCTTTTCACCAGAAGTAATGATTCCTTCAGGGCTGTTAAAAGGAGTCTCTGCTTTTATTTGGGCTACACGGCTTTTAAAATGCTATGGATTTAAATTGCCAGCAACACTACCAAGGAAGTTGTTACTACATTGCAGTCACCCTGTGTTCATGTGGAATCAAAGAGGAAGTGAAAGAGGTTTAGCTCCTTCCCAAATGTATTGCTGCTTTGCTAATGCTCTTGAAATGCTTCCTACTCACATCCCAGCTTCCAGCTCCTTATAATCAGAGTAACAACATATCCTACTGTATGTCTGTGAATATGTTCTGATTTTTTTCAGAGGAGCAGTACTCTATATAATCTGTTACTTCCCGTGAAGTTACCGGATTGTGTGCCCAGCAGATACCTACTGATCACTTACTCAATTTGAAACATTGTTAGATGCTCTGAGGGATGTAAAACCACTGTGAATGACAAATACTTGTCAGTTTCGGGTGGAAAAAGGCAGACTTAGAAAAGCTGAGCAACTGTTAAGCAACAGTCATAGACTGGATTCCAAGTCTCCCTTCACCAGGTTGGGTCAGTGTAAATTCTGCACGTGTCTAAATATATGAACATGTACTTAGAACCCATTCTTTTTTTTTTTATTTTGTAGACATGTCACAGGTCTAAACAACAGGGATTTAATTACTGTACATCAGCCATTTCTTCTCCATTGACAAAATCCATCTCATTAATGACAATTAGTCATCCTGGATTGGACAGTGAGTATACTACTTTTTTAAAAATGAATATATCTTAGCCACTTTTCCTATCATTTTTCTTACTTTGGGATCTTATTAACTTCCAAATTTTGTCTGCTTCTCCTTTTGACTAACTGACTTCATACTCAAACAGAAACAGAAATGCTAATGTAGAGATCAACTTTCAGCTCTTCTTCTGGCTAAGAAAAAAATCTCTTTGATACATACATTGCTTCATTATATTGTGGGGTATAAATATTACACCATTGTTTAAAGGGCTTTGATATAATTTCAGACTTGAAAAATGGGTAAAAATGACTCTCTCTGGAAAAATACATGGCAAGAAACATCTGTGGCAAAACTAGTGTAAAGAAGCCGAGAGGTGATGGTACGCACCATTAATCCCAGCGCCTTGGGAGGCAGAGGCAGGCGGATCTCTGAGAAGACAGCCAGGACTGCACAGAGAAACCCTATCTCTAAAAACAGAGACAAAACAAACAAAACTAGCGTCAAGAATTTGTGTGTTCTTCCCTTCTATCCCCAAATGTTAGTCTAATTCTTACTTTTCCAGAACACTTCCTTTATCATTCCCCTTCAGAGAGTAGGTTTTCTTACCTCTAAATAATTTAATGTTTCTTAAAAACAAAGATACTCTTCCTTATATTAACATAATTATCTGAATCAGGAAGTTAATGCTAATCAAATTGAACTAATATAGACACAGGTTCCATTTTTCTCACCTTTTCCTGGGTCCAGGATCCTACACAAGAACAGATGTTGAAATGAATATTTGTGTCACAGTAGGCTCCTTAAATCTGTAAATATTTCTCAAGTGATCTTGTCTCTGCTATAACTTGTCAGAAGAAAATCCAGTCTGAGCACTCTGTAATGTCACACTCAGCAGACAGAACTGACGGATATTTTTACGTAAGCAAGTACAAGATGATTAAGTCTGAAAGTGTGGACAACCAGAATCTACAGACACGGGGCATTTGTGATTAAAAATGCTTACAGACATACTTTAATTGTATAAATATTTGTCACCAACTTGTTCCTTAAGAAGCCTCCTTTTTATTATTAAGATTTGTTAATTTTATTTTTGTGTATGGGTGTTTTGCTTGTATCTGTGTCTGTGTATCACTCATGTGCTACACCCACAAAATCCAGAAAAGGGCATTGAATCCTCTGGAACTGAAGTTACAGGCAGTTGTGAGCTGCCATGTGGGTGCTGGGAATCAAACCCAGGTCCTCTGGAAGAACAACCATTGCTCTTAACCACTGAGCCATTTATGTAACTCAAGGAACCTGTTTTAAAATTTATTTTCAAAGAGTAATTACAGTGTGATATCATGATACAAAGATTAAATCTAAAAATGAGTAATAATACTTGTTCTTCACAACAAGGCCAGCTATTCTGGAGACTAAACATAAGATCCTGGTGTCTATGGAATTTTTTTCAGTGTCCTCTTAAAATTTAATTCAAAAGAACTGGAGATTAACGTAGCTGTTCTTCATTAATGAAAGGTTCTGTCTTATATCTTGGCTGACTAGAGGTTTAATCTTAGAAGTTTTCACCGCAGAGTATTGACATGAAGGAGAATTCTTTTGCTCTGTATCATGAACACCCGTATTGAGATCCCAGTACCTACATACAAGCTAGGCATGCTCTCATGCTTTTCTGGGACCCCCCAACATGCTGTAGGAAGCAAAGGCAAGAGGACCACTGGAATTTGCTGCCTTTCAGCCTAGCTGAGAAGCATGAACTCCAGGCTCAAGGAAACCTTGACTCCATCTTCTGGTTTCCTGTGTGTACACACCTGAACATAAATACACACACATGCATTTTTTTAAGGGCAGTTGGGCCTGCTGTTCAGCAGTAGAGTTCAGTTCTTATTGAGAATGCATGAGGCCCTTCCCCTCTCAAGTTCAGGGACTGCAGGCATACATCATCCCACTCAGTTTGCAGTCAGAGTTTGCTAAGGCAGTTTAACTTGTGTCTTATGTAAGCATGTAGAATAGCTCAGTGACTCCTTGTCACAGAAACTCTGCCCTCAGTTCAGCTTCCGCTGTTAAGTCGGGATAACACGCTGTGGCTATAAAGTCTTAGTGTACTTCCTATTGTATAATGAGCGTGGAGTTGTGTGATTCACAATGACCCCAGATAGTGCCGAGGTCTTTTTCCCTGACTGTAATTTAAGCAGTTTTAAAAACAAGGACATCGCCGGGCAGTGGTGGCGCACGCCTTTAATCCCAGCACTCAGGAGGCAGAGGCAAGCTGATCTCTGTGAGTTCCAGGCCAGCCTGGTCTACAAGAGCTAGTTCCAAGACAGGCTCCAAAGCCACAGAGAAACTCTGTCTCAAAAAACCAAAAAAAAAGAAAAAAAAGAAACAAGGACATCATTTGTCATGTTGGAAAAGAACCCCAGATTATTGGAAATAATATTCCTGGTGTCACACAGACAAACAGAGAAAAGAAACTCAGCAAGAACAGTGACCTTGCCTGGCCAAGCAAACACACGGGGGCAAAACAGTTCATTTCACCCGGTTGGTGGGAGCTCAACCTCCTAATCTGATTGGATTGGTTGGTGTAACTTTCATATAGGTACAGGCATTTTCTCTGATTTGATAGAGGGCCTTAAGATTCCCAAAAGCCTGATAAAGGGAAAATTCACATATCTGTTTATTCAGTCCATATTTGGGTACCAACTCTTTGTTGTGTACCAAACTAGACAATGGTGGAAGCAGGATGAACTTAACTGATAGTTTCTTTCTTGGCTATTTACTACTTATAGATACAAGAACAAGTTGACTCTAATAGAAACTAGTAAATGAAGCAACCAAAATAAACACTTAGTATTCTGGAAGTATCAGACCTCAGAAACTGGAGAAAGTTTAGACCAAAAGAAACTAGGAATTGGTATGTGGAAATCTAAACTTAGAATTTTGGGCTTCTTCCCAAAGGCAGTTAGAATCATGTTGATTAGAGTGCTTCAGATGAACCCCAATGGAAACAGTGTTGGGAAGAAAAGTCTTACAGGTCAGTAGAAGGTTTCTGCAGGGTTCACAGTGCAGCTGCTTCAGAATAGTGATCTCAGGAGAGAAGTTGAAGTTCAAAGAAGCCCAAATGAGGTATGCTGTAAGGATCCAGTGATGGCACCCAGCTTTGTACCTTGAGTAATTAAGAAATGTTAGATACCACTTGGCTGGGGAAGGACTAGAGAAAGAGCAAGGCAGCAGGAAAAGACATATATATTCCTTATTGTGTTTATTGAGTTTCAGCTCCCTGTGGTGTGTCTACCCACACACAGGTGAACAAGGAGATGACTGAGTCTGATCCTGAAAGGAGAGCACTACCATGAAGATTAGAAAGGAGACCCTAGTGTATTATATGCATACACTAGGAAGAGGTAGAAGTGAAGTAGGAAACTTGGGATGAGTGAGAAAGACAGTAAATACTGAACCCAGAGCAGCATCAGTGTTGGATGTTGTCTATACATCATAAAGAAGGAAAAGTCAAGCTGTGAATTATGACTTTTAAAAATAGTTTGCTTCTTGCTTTCAAATCTAGCAAGTACATATATTAGGTGATTTGGTAAACTGCATTACAACTTTCATGTTCATAAATGATTATATAAATAAAATACATTGTTAGCCGGGCAGTGGTGGCACACAACTTTAATTCCAACACTTGGGAGGCAGAGGCAGGTAGATCTCTTAGTTCGTGGCCAGCCTGCTGTACAGAGCAAATTCCAGGACAACCAATGCTACACAGAGAAAACCTGTCTCACAAAAACCAGATACATTCTTGTGTGCATGCATACATACATTCATATATTCATACTTTGTTAATTTTGAGAGCCTTTCCTGAGATCCTAAAGGCTGTCGACATTATCCTGTTCCCACATAGGTTGGAGGCACCTTTTTCTTTGTCCTGGCATAACATTTTCATCCTCTAATATCTTTCTGTTAAACTACTTCTCAGCTCAGCAGCAGATGAAGCCAGCAAGGTGGATCTCCTTTTCCGTCAGCGTTTCTCCACTCCTCCTTAAATCTAAAACTCTCTTTTCTTTTGGCTCTTCTTATTCCAGTGATGAGGAGGAGGAGTTGCATAGTAAGTAAGCTAATTTGGTGTCTAGTGGTTGTTCTCCAAAGTCTGGCTAGCTTTTAAATGCTATAGGCTTGCTACTAAAAGAATTAAATCATTTGAGGACCTTTATCTCCTTATATGCTGTCCTCTTTAAGTCTCTTGAGTTTGCATGTCTTTGCAAATCAGTTTTGATGAAACCAGTTTTCTGTCGTCCTTATCTGTAACTACTAACACTGATTGTTTCAGTACAGATGTCTTTACAGAATACAGGCATGAGGGGTGTATTCTCATCCCACTTCTACCCTTTGTAATATGAGTGCTGCTTTTACAAAACTTTCGGCTTGACCACTTCAGTTTTAATTTCAATTACCCATTTTTCTCTGTGTCCTGGGACAGATAGCTAGGCTATCTATCAATGACAGCTAAAAGTTTCCCTTTCAGTCTTTTCATATAATTAAAAATCAAAACTATGAGATTAGATCCCATAGGGTAGGAAATGAAAGTTATATATTTTTCTTGCTTTTTGTTCTTCTCAAACTCGATATAACCAGTGAGTTACAGGTTTCAAATTAATAAGTTCCTAGTGACACCTGGTATGAAAATATTTTTGAGAAATCAGTTTTAGTAAACTTGAAATGCACCTGAGTCTCCTTTTATTAGAAGACCTTGACTTCAATTTTGGAGGGCTTCTCGGATATCTGGGACTTAAATTTTTTTGTGGAAAAACTATTTCTATCATAAAGTAATGAATTGTTTTGTTAGAACTAATATGAGTGCCTAACACTTCCATCCATGTAATTGTTAGAACTAATATGAGTGCCTAACACTTCCATCCATGTAATTGTCCTTCTGCTTGTGATCTGAAGTAACAGCCATGTATAAAAATTATTGTGGCCACCACTTTGCATTGTCTTTTAAAGGAAAGTGTCTGTGGCATAGAGATATTAAATGGTAGCCTCATTGGTGTTCGGCATATTTTTCACTATAAAAAGATACTTGGCAAAGAAACAATGAGATAAAGACATTTTATCCCGTTTAGTAGCAGAAAGTTGCGAAAATCCACCTCAACTTTGAGTGTTCAGAAGTTCTCAAATGTCTTTGGTCCAAAGTATTTCTAGTACTATAGCAAATAGCCAGGTTATGGTAACAAACCAAAACCTCAGTAGAACTTAATTATCACTAGGAACAAATTGTACTGGCCCCACTGGAATCTTAAAAATATAGAAGCAGAAGAGTATTTTGAGTCCAGTGTCTAGCATTTCTTAAACTGTTCATTCTGTTCAAAAATACCAGTGAGAGTAATGGAGAGGGAGTAGTCTAACACATTGAGAAGCTCAGGTGAGCAGCTTTAAAATACTAATTAGCACATTGTGGCATCCCAGTGCAATACTTGATGTGCTGCACTTCCCAGATTTATTAATTAGGAAACCATAATAATGTATAAGACCATCTCTGCTCCATGAAACTCTTACTCTATAGAACACATTTTGTTGTTCTTTTGTTCAATGATTGAAGTTCAAAATCCCTGAGTATATAGTATGTCTGCATGTTATTTTGTGTCTTAAAATAAAAATGTGTTGAAATGTTATTTATCTGCAATATATTTAAATGGTTAGTGACAGGTTTATTGTCTTCTGTTTATAATTTTGTCATGGAAATGACCATGTTATTCCATACTTTTAAAGTCTCTACACGTCAGGAATTTCAGAGGCACTAATTTGGGTTACAGTGGTAGATTAATCCATTTTTTTTCCAGAAGCACATGTAAGAAGTCATAGTAACTGAAATAAATTCTTTTTAACAATAAAACCATTGGGAATTCTTAGAGGTGCCGCCATAGATTCTCTTGCTACCTAATCGCATGTGTATTTCATTTTCATCTGTTCAACAGAAATCAGCCAGCCAGTGGTTTATTTTTTTTCTTGGCCAAGTTTTTGTTGCGTATTTTTCTGCAATAGGAATTTGAGTTTTACTTTGTATAGTTCACTAGAGTGGTAATTTAGTGAGTTGCTTAGATTTACAGTGAAGTCCTGACAGTCTGAAAGAACTGAATATTTATATCATTGAAGACTCCTGGATGGGAAAAAGCCATTGTTTTAATCCAGGCTCTTGTTTTAAAGCTAACTAAGGTATCTTAGGTTAAAATGTTTATAATTTCACAACTAGATTCTGCAGAATTGGGAGCCAGATCCTTCTTTCCAAGCTGTTGTTACCAAACATGGTAAATGTAATAGAAGAAACCTGTCTTGGTTAGGGTTTCTTTTGCTCTGAAGAGAAAACATGACCACAGCAACTTTTTTTTTTTTTTTTTACCACAGCAACTCTTATAAAAGAAAATATTTTATTGGGTGACTTACAGTTTCAGTGATTTGCTTCATTATCATCATGCTGGGTCATGGCAGCATATAGACAGACATGGTGCTGGGGAAGGAGCTGAGAGTCCTACATTTGATCCATAGGCAACAGGAAGCGAACTGAACTTGGCCTAGCTTGAGCATAGGAGACCTTAAAGCCCACCCACACAGTGACACACTTCCTCCAATAAGGCCAAACTTACTTCAACAAGGCCACGCCTCCTAATAGTGCCACTCCTTATAAGCTTTTGGGGCCAATTATATTCAAAGTACCACATTCTACTCCCTGGCCCCCACAAGCTTGTAACCATGTCATAATGCAAAATGTAGTTAATCCAACCTCAAAAGTCCCCATAGTCTATCACAGTCTCAACAATGTTTTAAAGTCCAAAGTTCAGAGTCTCTTCTGAGATGCATGGCAATCTCTTAACTGTAATCCCCTGTAAAATCAAAATAAATGAACAAATCACACACTTCCAACATACAATGGCACAGGACATACATTACCTTTCCAAAATGGAGGGAAGGGAGCATAGCGAGGAAAAACTGTACCAAAGCTAGACCAAAAACCAGCTGGGCAAACTCCAAACCTTGCTTCTCCATGTTTAATGTCAAAATGCTCTTTAGATCTCCGACTCCTTTCGGTTTTGTTGACTACAACACACCTACTTCTCTTAAGCTGGTTCCACTCTGTGCTAGGAGCTTTACTTAGCAGGTATCCCAGGACTCTGGCATCATGGAGTCTCCAAGGCAATCCAGGCTTCTCCTTTACAGCTTCACATAGTGGCCTCTCTGTGCCTCCATTCAAGGACACCCCAGACAAATGCCTCAGTGGCTTTCCTTAGTCGTGGAGGAAGATTCCATAACCCCTTTCTTCTGTATTTGACACTAAAGCCAGAACCAAAGAGCCAAAGCTGCCAAGTTGTGCTGCTTGATGGGGCTAAACATGGCCCCCTCATTAAAATATATCTTCACCAGCTTTCTGTTTATAGTGATTTCCTTCACTGCTTAAGCCTGACTGTCCTGAAACTAAATCTGTAGACCAGGCTGGCCTTGAACTCAGAGATCTTTCAATTACAACCTCATCATCTTTCTGTTTTGGATGGTTTTCTTCACTGTCTAAGCTTGGCTGTTCTGGAACTTTCTCTGTAGACCTGTCTAGCCTCAGACTCAGAGATCTGCCACCCTCTGCCTTCCCAGTGCTGAAATTAAAGGTGTGCACCACTACACCCAGCTCTAAGCTTTTCTCTAATTCTTTTTCACAAGTTAGAAATTTAGCTAGGTAGGCTCTTGCCCTGAGCTCACCACTCCCTTTATTCCATTTTTTTAATCTTTGTCTCCTCAAACACAGGACTTAGTTACATTCCACTTCCTGTTGCTCTTTTTTCTCCTCAAATTGTACATTTTGTATTTTTCCTTGCTCAGCTTGCACCTTTTCATTATAAATCTTTATAAGCATGAACACTAGTAACCAAAAGACAGAGTCTACACTAGGCTGTTTTAAGATTTCCTCTGCCAGTGGAATTAATCCAAATCTCTTCACTTTAGCCTCAGACAGACTCTTCAGACAAGGTCAAAAAACAGCCACATTCTTTCCCAAAGTATCACAAGAATAATCTCTAGGCCACGTATTAATATTATTCTTCTCTAAAACCTTTTGATCCGGGCACCCATAGTTCAACAAATCACGTTCAGCACCACTGTCTTCCATGCTTTCCCTAGGATGGCCTATTAAGCAGCACTTAAAGCATTCAACTGCTTTTCTAACCCACAGTTCCAAGATCCTTATTCCTTCAAACAAAAAGATGGTAGCGCCTATCAGAGCAATACCCCAGTCCCTGGTACCAATCTCTCTCTTAGTTAGGTTTTTTATTGCTGTGAAGAGACACCATAACCATGGCAACTTTTATGAAGAAAAATATTTAATTGAGTGGCTTACAGTTTCAGCGATGTAGTTCATTTATTATCACAGCAGGACATGGCGGTATACAGGCAGAAATGGTGCTGGAAAAGAGTTAAGGGTCCTACATCTTGATCCACAGGCAATCGGAAATGACCTGAACTAGGCCTAACTTAAGCATAGGGGACCTCAAATCCACAGTGACACATACTTCAACATGGCCACACCTCCTAATATTGCCACTTCGTATAAGCTTTTAGGGGCCAATTACATTCAAACTACCATGAACCCCAAGTCGTCAAATTCAGGAAAACAGAAGTTTGAAGATTCCTTTAATGTTTCATTTAGTTTATTCCTACCAGTTAAGTATTTAAGTTATGCAACTTAATATAAGAACAATTATAGTAACAACTATAATTTTGTATTGAAAATGTAGGGCAGATTTGTGGTTAAAAGAGTTTAAAATGCCACTAATGTCATTGTGGAGCATCTTCAAATCTCTCAGATTCAAATTTTATTCATAATAACCTCAGAGGCTCTCAAACTGACCTCGAAGAAGAAAGTGTGTATTTTCTCCACATGACCGTGGTAGCTAGTTATATAGTAGTTAGGTATAAGCTATGGCACTAAAAATTAAAAATCGTTACATTTGGTTGAGGCTTTGCTCTCTTCTAAATTCGAATTCGCAATAATTACTTCAAATCATTCTTGTTTTACTAGTATTTATTATTCCTTTACCTATTTAGCCATATTAATATGTTTTACAGAGAAATAATTCTACTGTTCCCTTTTTCTACTTACTAGCAATAATTTTAGTAGCCTTGTTCCATTTCCATTGAAGGAGGAGGAGGAATGCTTCTGCCCCATTCATTTTATCACTGACAACTTGAAAGACCTAACAGTCTGGTTCCCTTTATCTCACAGTTGAGGGCCTGATCTGGAGAAGTCTTTCCCGCACTAGAGGTGGTGCCAGGGCTTTTTGAGCCAGCACTTTGCTCCATTTCCAGGAATCCTCAGGAAAATACCAGACAATATTAGATTATTCCAATGGAAATAAATACAGACAGGATCAGGTGTAAAGCTGTAACATTTACTTTCTTCTTTCATAGCATCTCAGAAAGATGGCCTGTGGGAATTGACCTTTCATTTAAAACAGAAACTGAATGTGCTTCACCTATATTTAAGCATAAACACTAATATTTTCAGTTACTCAAATTCTGGATTAAATTTGCTCTCTTGATGAGAAATTCACTCCCTTGCCTCCTATTTTCATTTTAATTTGAAGGTTTCCAGTTTATTTTCTCCTCCTTCTAAACTTCTTAAGGAAGAGGCACCATGCACTGACTTTCAAAGATTTGTAGAAAAATCTGTGAATTTTTAGGTAGTTTTACCTGTCATCAGGACAAGATCCTCGTGTACTAACTTTGCCTCTACTGTTTTTATTTCCTAGATTCACGGTCTTTCCACAGTACCAGTGCTAACCTGACGGAGAGGTATGATGTGCTTACTCTTTTACTCCTTTTCCCAAAATGAAGTGACGACACTTAATTAAATATCCTAAGTTCTTTCTGGCTTCCTTGAATGGCAATTATGCAGTTCTATTATCTTCTTAGCCATTGTAGCCTTTAAAGCTGGAGGCTCGTGGTGTAGTTCTTTGGACATGCTTAGTGTGCCTGAGGCTCTGGTTTCTGCCCCCATTCCAAAACAGAAAAGCTGTGTGTGTTATATACCTCCGTCCATGTAAAATTGAGGTTTTCTTTTCTCTCCTCTCCCATATCTTTCTTTCCTAATACTGGGGAACAACCTGGGAATTTGTGCATGCTAGGTAAGTGTTCTATCGTTGAGCTTCATCCCAACTTGAATTTATTCTTTACTTGACAACGTGCACAAGATCCCTTTAATTTGTCATTTATGCTTCCGTTTGTGTTTATGAAATTAAACATTGTGATTACTTATGAAGACATACATGCTTCATGAATTTCATGCAGACTTCTTCAACAATTAAATCGGCAAATTTGGATCTCTAGGAATCTCTGGAATGAATCTGTCTACTTTCTGCCTGAAATATGTTTTTTCTTCGCCCCAAAAGTTGTACATAGCTTCCTGGGACCAATCCACAGTTTACTCATAGGCCTAAAGACTGGAAGAGATGTGTATCCTCTGCTATTAATGGGCTCGTCCTTCATCTAAGGTTCTGTTTTGCCAGCTTTCTCAGCACACACTGTGCCATCCCATTGTGTTCATGGATGTCCTTTCAAGCAAAGAAATTGGTATACCCGACACTATTTTATGTTCACTTCCAGACTTGTTTTTATAGTACGTGAGACCATTCAGTAGCCTCTGCCTGCTTCTTACTCACCCCAGTATTTAACTTTTATAGTCCCAAAAAAGTCATCTTTTTGTTTTCATTCAGTATAACAGAAGAAAATTATAATTTCCTGCCACCGAGCCCCTCAAAAAAGGATTTTGAAGGGAAGAGTGGGACAAAAGTTAGTCGCACCTTCAGCTACATCAAGAATAAAATGTCCAGCAGCAAGAAGAGCAAAGTAAGTATGTCCTGGGCATTTTCTGTGTGGCCATGTCAGTCAGTCACCATGGCACAGGTGTAGACAGGAGTCATTGCGGAGGTGCTTTGAAACAGTCTAGTGTCTGAAGAAGAATAACAGTAATGCAAGCAGCAGCTAGAAATGCAGCCACTCTTCTACTGCATGCCAAAAGTTGTCCATCCACCAGCTTACTGAGCCCTTTCACAAGCCCTGCTGCTTTTAAGGGGTACGTGATTAATGTGGAGAAGCAATTCAACCCCAGTTCTCTGGCCTTTCATCCCACACACTGAACTTTAATGCAAAGATGATTAAATCAAGGTTAAAATTCAATGGAAGGACTTTATGCTAAGATTATAGGATTGAAATGTATGTAATAGATGTAGAGGGAAGAACATTATTCTTCAGGAAATTATCAGAACTTTTAAGACTTACTTGGATCTCTTTCTACTTAGGAAGATTTGTGGTGTATCCTCCTTAATGCTTAAGAGGTAACATTAAGACACTTAAACTTGAGCTGGAGAGATGGTTCAGCAGTTCAGAACACTGACAGCTCTTCCAGACGACCAGTACTCAATTCCCAACACCTATGCGATGGCTCACAGTGACATTTAAACTCAGTTTCAAAAATTCTATTATAGTTGTTTGTTCATTACAGGATTCTACAAAATATAAAAATTAAGAAATAAATCTATGATAACACCACATATATTCTCAATATTTTTATTTATGTATTTTAGTACTTTTGTGATATATACATATATTTTTTTAACTTATTTTTTGGTTTTTTTGAAACAGGGTCTCACTATATAACCCAGACTATCCTAGAACTTAGTCTGTAGACCAGGCTGGCATCAAACTCCCAGTGATCCACCTGCTTCTGCCTCCAAGTTTCTGGTATTAAAGCCGTGAGCCATCACCAGGCTATGATATGTCTTAAAAAGAAAGAAGTTAACTCTTTTATACTGATTCCTGATTCTAAACCAAAACAATTTTCATTTCAGACGAGTGAGGGGAAACACTACCCACCACTTCCCCTGCACTTTGTTTCCATACCTTTAACCATCTATCTGCATACACAAAGAAATACGCTTACAGAGGTATAATTGGTTAAGACCTCTTGAAGTGAATCACCAAAACATATCTCTGTACATTGTACATCTAAATATATTCCCATAAGTACACATGTACATACATATATACTGAACTCAACAGCATTCTTGTAAAAATGGACCCTCTTAATAGCAACTACACACTTTATTCCACGCCCAGAAGTTGGCCAACACAAAACAACGGTATTTGTTTTGGCTTTTTTTTTTTTTTGGTCTTAACTGTTCTTTTTTTTCATTTGTTTTGATTTCCATTTTTGTGTTTTTTGCAGGATTTCTTGAGGTTTGGGATTTTTGGGTTTTTTAGGGTTTTTTTCTTAAGAGAAAGAAAAGAACATACAGTTGGGGAGGTAGGGAAGCGGGAGAGATCTAGGAGAAATTGGGGAAGGAGGAAAATGTGATCAAAATATATTTTTTTCTATTAAAAAAAATGTTCCCGTTTTTCTCTAAACCTTCAGGCACTCGGTTTGGGAGCTGATAGAAATATGTTCAATAAATGTTACTAGAGGTCTAACTTTCTGTCACTGTAACAAGTTACCTGGTAAAATCAACTAAGGAGGAAAGGCTCACCTTGATTTCAGGGGAGTTAGCCTGTGTTCACCAGGGATAGTGAGTACCCCACGGTCAGACCGTCTGCTAGAGGGGAAGCAGAAGGAGACTGAGGGTCTGGGGCTCTATAATCCCCTGCAAAGGCACACAAAGAAGTTCTTCCCAGTAGGCCCTTACCTCCTATATGTTCTACCATCTGTACACAGGGCTATAGTGTAGGGAACAAGTACAAGGACCTTTCGGGTACATTTACTATCTGAGCCATGACACCAGGTTTTGAAAATAAACTCTTTTTTACCATGTGCAAGGAAGGGTCTGGTCATTACTCCTAGGGATTTTTTTTCCACGAAACTTGTATACCAAAATCTGCTTTTTTACCATTTTTCTTACCAAGTGCAGAATGAAGTTACAATCTAATAAATAAATAATTTCTAGCCTAATTACGTGTTTAAATATTGGCCTCATTCTAAGACTTGTTTTAGAACTAAATATATATATATATATGAATTATGTATATATAATATAAAAATAAATTATGAATGTGTATATTAAATATGTATGTATGTACATATGTATATGAAGTCAGGAGGATTGGATACATCCCAGTATTCCACATGCTGGCAACAACAAAACTTACATGTTTTCTTTATCTTGCTTACTCGGTCAATAGTTGCTATCAACAAAAGAAAATTCTAATTGGGAAAGCCAATATAAACTAGCCACATATTGTTGAATGACTTCTCTGCTTAGTGGTCTGTAATGTTCAGTCTTAACCTTGAAAATGTTATGGTCTGGTTTGGATGGATTCAAAATGTTTCTGTTGTTTTTGTTTTGCTTTTAAACTATGGAATCTTATCCAAACACATTTTAAGGTCAGTGGAGATTCTCTTTGCTCCACATCCCCATTGTCATGGCTTTTGAATCCACATAGTGGATATGATGCTGAGATTGCTGAGGGTAGCCATGCATGCCTTTAATCCCAGCACTTGGGAGGCAGAGGAAGGCGGATCTCTGTGAGTTTGAGGCCAGCCTGGTCTACAGAGCTAGTTCCAGGACAGGCTCTAAAGCTACACAGAGAAACCCTGTCTCGAAAAACAAAAACAAAAAACAAAACAAAACAACAAAAAAAAGATTGCTGAGGGTAATGCAGACAGCAGAAAAGATAATGTGGGTCCAGACTCAGAAACTGGAACTTGACCTTTAAAACAGAAACTCACCCCAACTTCCATACTCTACAAACCTGAATAAAATGTGTCTCAGCTGCTAAGGCTAGATAATACTCAGGGAGGCTGTGTGTGGTCCCACTTCCCACACATGGTGCCTGTCATTGTGTGCTTATTCTTTGGTCAAATCTATCTCTAAGTGGTTTCTTTTTTCCTTTGTCTTTAATATTTTTTTTTAACCTCAAGAGTACTAGCATTAGGTAAGAGGGAGGTAATAAGGTGGGACAGGAAAAGAAG
Source organism: Ondatra zibethicus (assembly GCA_004026605.1). Lineage (NCBI taxonomy): Eukaryota > Metazoa > Chordata > Mammalia > Rodentia > Cricetidae > Ondatra > Ondatra zibethicus. Next base: position 8,551 of record PVIU01020787.1, on the reverse strand, counting down.
GCCATCTGTGTTAGAGTCAGTCTGTCATCACTGTTAAAGAACCAGTTGACCTCTTGCCTCTGCTGCTCTCCTTAGGCAAAATGACTAACACTCTTTTGCAACTGGCATGGTTCCTCTTTCAAACTTGACTTCAAGATTTGATCTTTGGGGACTCTACTGTCTCCAGCAATGAAGATTCCAAAAACTGCAAATTCATAGCTCCTTAGACTGTAATAGAGTTCCCTTTATGGGTATTTACAAGTGTCACAGTGGCCAGACATACTAACCTGTCATCTTTCTAGTGAGAGCTTGTAGGCTAACTTAACTAAGACTGTTATGCTGGAGAACACTGTCACTTTGTCGATATGGGCAGAGATAATGAGAGAAGCAGTCACATGTCCACTCTGATGCAGATAGTGAGTATCAGTCTACTGTTTTCCTATTGGATCCTTCCCGTGTTGTTAAAAAAAAAGGAAGTGATACCATAGATATTAACACTAATTTTTCTTATAATTGATGAGCTTTCACTTCTTTTTAACCTGTTTGGGGTTAGTTGTTTTTCTTTTTCTTCTCTGTACTGGCAATTGAATACAGGGCCTTGCACAAACTGAGACCAGTACCATAACCCCTGAATTATCTACCAAGTGCTGAGATTATTAATTTTTTAATTATATTTAAAAATAATATTTGTTAATGTATTAATCTTTCTTATGTATTCGTCTACTAATATAAATATACCTACTTTTAAAGAAAAAAACTTAAGCACTTAATATCATATTAAAATAATACATATAAGTTGTATATGAGTATAGTTAGGAAAATTTCTGTGCGTGACCTTGGTATATGTATCTGAGAATACAGTTATAAACTTGGGTTTGTTATCCCACATGTCAAGCTGTGACTGCCAACAGTCTTCTTTTTTTTTTTTTTTTTTTTGATTATTTATTCCTCCCATGAATGTATTGGGAGCCTTCACTGCTTATAAGTAAGCAGCAGAAGGCCAGGTCTATGCAGGCCCTGGCCTGGCTGTTCATTATACACATTATTGGCCTGCTGATTTGGGAGGCTGCCTTGAGTAGCTGTGGGTGGGTTGAGCTCTGTTGGGCCTAGACACCCCCTCCTTTCCTGGAACCCAAGAGACAATCTGCCAACAGTCTTTAGACACTCAGAGTAGCCAAAGTTAGCTATTAGACAATGAATGGTTCACATTATCACACAGATAATGTGTTACCCAATAATGCCAGGTTTTTATTATATAATGGATTTAGTTACCAGTCCTACATATGTACCTTTGACAGTCATTAGTAATTTGCAGAACTTGCCAAATATATACACTGAGTGCTTTTTAGAAAGCTGGAAGACCTAAACAGGAAGCACAAAAGGAAGATGGACAGTTTCTCCTTTTGTCGTACTGTCTTTGAGCAGTGGTGCTGAATTGTGTTTATTATACATGTGTTCAAGTATTTGCATAGATAGTACTCACCTTCATAAGGAGAGTGGTATTCAAGCCACTGATTGTCTCTTTTTATTAAGATCTTGTTTTTTACAAGGACAACTAGAAGACGTTAGAAATATTTAAAACCAAGTCCTAGGATGACTCACATTTTTTCTGAGTGAAAAGGATTAACTTCCTCCCCAGCTGATATACTGGCTAACTTTATAGTGAGATGTTGAACCCCAGTTCCTAGTTTCTGTGCCTTCTATATGAAAGAACTGTACCCGTCATCCTTTCCAGGGTGCCTAACCACATTCGCTTTTCATGGTTGTCCAGAGTACCCTACTAAAAGGAGAGGTTTAGGAAAATGACAGCTGATTTTCTTTTATAGCAGCCTAGTTTCATTGTGATAAATGGCTTCTATTTTTAAATGTCATTAGATTCTTTTTCCACAGTGCAATTAAAGAATGTTGGCAATGATTAAATGTAGATAAATTAAACTTAAGAAAAATAATCAGTCACCCATTTACCATGGACAGCTTTGCTAAAATATTTTCGTGTAAAACTTTGCTTTTTTTTATTAGGAGTTTGCTAAATAAGTGTGGCCTCTAACCTTGCCAGGTTTCTCCTCACTACGGTGTGAGTGCTGTCCACACATGTAGTTGAGAGTTACTTCATTTTTCTTTCATTTCCTGTGTTCTTTAGGGTAGTTAGCTTTACCAGCAGCATTCAAATAGTTAAGACTGTCTCAAGGAAGCAAGCAGCCTCAACCCTCCCCTTCTGTGCTTTCTCAACCAATTTCTGGCTTCCTCTTATGGTTTTGCTAATGGCAGCTCTGAGCTACTGAGCTGTTTGCCCTGCCGGCATGAGCGCCTCCTTCTGTGAAAGAACATTTCCTGGCATGGGGGTCAAACATGTCGGTAAAATGGGGTCGGCTTCCCGAAATTCCTCTCATAACAGTGCGATTCACAGGACTAAAACATGGGCAGGTAAGAGCCCGAATTCTTCAAAGCACTGACTTATAACAGCAGGAGGTGGCAATGTAGTTTGTTGTTTTGTTTTTGTCCATGGAGGAACTAGTCTGGATTGCTGTAAAGCATGAGAAAATGGATTATTCAGATCTGAAGAAAGAACATTGCCCTTCAGATAATAACATAGCTGCCATAGAAAGTTGTGTTGTTTGAATTTATTTTAACTATTAGAGTATGCTTTTAACCTTCAGGCAAAAAGAAAAGAGTCTGATGGTTTTAAAGTTAACAATTCATGCATAGAGAATCTGCAGGAAAAAAAAATTCGTTAAAGGGATTATTTGGATATGCTCAAGGTTGGTAATTCGCATTCTACGCGCTTTAGCAGTTTCTAATTTTTGTTCAGAAGAGTTTCCTGTTTTGTAAAGTGGTTTCCCCCATCCTTTCTGTTGTGTATAGTTTTAAAATGCAGCAGTTTGACTTTTGGGGTTTTGTTATGTGTGTTCTGTTAAGGGAGAATTTCACATGAGTCATGGAGTTTACAGATAACCCATTTCATACATCGGGTGGGTTCTGAACTTTAGAAAATGAGATTTGAGTTCCTGTTTGGTACTGATCGTTGCTTTATGACCCTTTGCAACTCAAGGTTCCTCGCCAACCCTTTACAGTAATTGTGGTGGATGAGAGCTAAGCCTTAGTCATCCAAAACTGCATCAACTCTAGCTAGACAGTTGTTGCTCTGTGCTCTGAAATGTATTATTAGACACCTCTAAGCCTTAGTCTCCTCAGATAGAAAATGGAGATTATTAGAATTGTAATTCGTTGCCCTGTCCCAAGAAAATACATATAAATTTCTTATTTCAATGCCTGGCACAAAGTAACTGTTCATCATTTTAAATGTCATTCATTACCCTCTTTTGTAAAATGGGAAGCATGATGCCCATCTGCCAGATGAATCTATTTAGATAATCTGTACAGGTGCATTGACATGGCGTGTTTAGTGGCCAGCATGGTCAGTCACTTTGAGAAGCTCATTTCTCAGGTTTTTTTTAGATTGTAGTCATAGTATAAAACAGTAGGTAACGCTCACCTCTATGATTGGAGGTCTTCACTGTCTAGTTGGTTTGTAAGGGAATTGCTCCATATCATCAACATTATTATTATTATTATTAGTCAGTTGAGCACCTAGTATAGTGCCTAGCCCTGTAGTAAACACGAGGTCAATGTCAGTTGCCTATCACTGAGGGGACACCACAGTGCCTTACAGTGGAAATCAAAGACAGTAGGTCTCAGGGCGCCTTGCTCTTCTATCCAGAGACAAGGCCTGCTTTTCCTGTCTCACTGGGCTTTGGGGCAAGCAGCTAAGCCTTGGGGAACCCCTGTCCTGAGAGGAGATGAGTGCTGGAGTGGTCAGCTTGAGAAGACAAGGTGGTTGGGGAAGGTGACTGACAGCACTTATTCTTGTCTTTTCTGTGCCTCGTGTTTCCCATGCTTTCCGCCAGTGTCCTTACCATGGCTCCTGGGTTATTGTCTTCTCCTGCCTAAAATCAAAATCCCCTTTTCTTTACTACAAAAGATTGCACTTTTGTGTTGAGTCAGGAGAGTAATAAGCTGATGATGCTCATTTTCAGTAAGGTATGAATAATTGCTGTAATGCATTAAATGTTACACTTAGATATGTGCTAGGCTTTAACAAAAACAGAACTATAAAGTGGGTACCTATCCCATTTTGCAAATAAGATGACTTCAGACTCGAGAAATAATTTGCCTACAGTCTCACCACTAGTAGAACTTAAAATCGACTTCATGCTTAACCTTTGTGCAGTTTTCTGCCCTCTTTGCCACCATTGAACTCTGAACCAAAATTCTGGTAACCTACTCAGTTCTAATTAGTAAAAACAATATGTGTAAGGTTATTAAATAGTTCTGATTAGAGTAAGGAAGAAAATGTCATAGAGACCCATTTTTCAGGGACATGTACGTGTTGTGTAAAAGAGGAGCCTCACAGAACTTCTTAGGCTTCATGACATTGTTTCTCTCCCTCATGCTGATCCTAGAATTGCTATCATCCTTCTGCTCCCTTTCTAAACTGATCTAAATTCAGTGTTTCCTGTGTGGTCTATGCCACCATACCTTACTGAGAAAACCTTTCTGCTCTGGGCTCTGCCCAGTGTCTGTTACTATAAATAGCCCCTGATGACTCAGAACTCCTAAATTTTTCTAGTGGGAGCTTATAGGATTGAAAATTAATACAATGTTGTCAAGAACATTGTTCCTCATTTCTGTCCACAATAGGCACCGCCCTCTGTTGGCTATGTGCCAGCTCTGTGTCCAGGTAAGGAGAAGGCCTTCCAGTGCTCAGTTAACTGTTGATTCTTTTCTTTGGCAGGAAAAGGAAAGGGAGAAAGATAAAATTAAGGAGAAAGAGAAAGAATCTAAAGAGAAGGAAAAAGATAAGAAGACTCTTAACGGACACACTTTCAGTCCCATTCCTGTTGTGGGTCCCATCAGCTGCAGCCAGTGCATGAAGCCTTTCACCAACAAAGAAGCCTACACATGTGCAAGTAAGAGACATGCTTCTTCCTTTCATCAGATGAGGCTCTCTTGCTTTCAAGAAAGCTGGTTTGTTTCTAGTTTCCTGTGCATCCCACCCCTGATCTGTTCCTCATTTATGTGGAGAAGTAACTCTCTGTATGCTTTTTTTCTAATTTTAATTATGTAACTTACAATCTGTATTTTGTTTTCAGATATCTCTAATTTCATATTATCTGCTTAGAAGCCACGTCCTATTGCCAGAAACCTGGCAAATCAAAGCAGTACATAGTCTTGAACCTTAAAACTTCCCAGATCCTTTGTCAGATCATATATATCTATTTTTATACACTGCTCCCCACACCCAGCACACACATGCACACAGAAAGGGGGAGAGGAGAGGGGAGCATGGAGGGAGGGATGCATGCAGTTTAGAGATTTAAACTCGGGGCCTGATATAGGAAAGCAGTCTGCTCCTGAGGTACCCCCACCCCAGCCCTTGTCCACTTATTTTTAAATCTGGTCCTTTAGAAAATGATCCAGCCACTTGCCGTTTTTAAATCACGGTGGCTACCAGAAGAGAATGTCGGCATGTGCACATGTGCTCCATGTTTCTGTTACTGATCTGCTGAAAGACAAGTCTATTAACTGAGCATGACTCTGCTTTTGATAAGGCAAGAGTCAGTTAGCTTCCTCTGTACAGGACTTAGATAACAAATGTCTGTGTCACAGCCGCTGAATTCTATTGTTGCAACACAAACATACCCTTAGATATATCAATAAGAATGGCTTTGTTCCAGTAAAATTTCCTTTACAGACACTGAAATTTAAATTTTTGCATGCCATGTCATTTTCATCTTTTCAATTCTTTTTCAACCATATAAAGTATAAAAGCCATGCATGGCTCATGAGCTCTGCAAAATCAAGCAATGAGCCAAGTCCAGCACACATACTATAATTTGCAAATCTGTTCTACATTAGTATTTCTCAAAATTATATTAGTGCACACATAGAAAGTAATTATATTTGTAAAGTGTACCAAGGTAACATAAGGAAGCTACTTTGTTCAGAGGGGAGCAAGCTGAGAATCAGCCACTGTAGGCCCAGCACAACAGGAGGCTGTGATGGTTTGTCTCGTGTTAGACTGCACACATGCAGACAAGACAGTGTCTGAGTCATACCCAAAGGAGCGAATCTCACAACTGACATGATGATGTCTTGTTCTCAGTTGTTTATTGTGCATTCCAAGTAATCTGTTACTAAAAATGGTTAGCTTACTGAAATTGGAAGTGTATGTATATGGGCAGATTCAAAGTGCTGAAATAATTTTGGCTTACTGCTTTCTTTAAAACAAAAGAACCTGTAACCTCTCTTACCTGTGTCAAAGCCATTATGACTTTCATAAATAAATTTTAAAAAAGTCTTGGTCACATATGTTCTTGTAAAATTAAGTGAAGGATATGTTATATCCCCCAAAGTAATCTATAGTCCTGTTTATTTAACTCTTTACAGAGAAAAGCACTTACCTAAATCAGTATGCATTCCTTTAGGTAGAGATCACACATATTATTGCTATCCTCCACGTCTGATTTAGCAGAACATTGAGAACTGCATCACATAGTACTAAGTCTCAGGTAAGCTTTATGAAGCAAGAGACTAACTGTCCAGTGTGTCCACTGTCCCCACCATGATTTCCTGATTTTCTGTTGGAGCCCACTCTCTAATAAGGACTTTTTTCTTCAGTGTCAGTTTTTGTCCACTGGAAATAGTCTGCTTCTCAGTACTGCCATTAATTAATTAATTTTCCTACACCAGAAGTCAATAAGCACATTTTTTAACCACGTTATCTATTATTAAACATTTTTAGCATATTAGCCTGGGGCATTTAATGTTAGAACTACATTCAGATTGCACTATACTTAACAAAGTGCACATTGTAAGATCAGAGCTGCAGGTTTGTTATTTTATTGTCTGGTTAATTATTAGTATGGTTGGTATTGTTCTTGATCCACAGCTTCTCCAAAGAATTTGTATAGCTGTTTTTTTCATTGTAAAAACAAGGTATTCATCACAACATGGTGAAGGTGAACAGATAAAGAACAGTATTGTCTCCTCCCTCAAGAAATCCTCAATATCTATGTAAAGAGAAACTGCCTAGCATAAACACCAAGTGAGGAACCAGTGCATCAATCTATAGATTGATTCTGCTTCTCATTAAGAGCTCATATTAATTATTTTTCGTGTGATGGGATGCCTGACAGAAGCATCATAAAGAGAGGGTTTAGCTTGGCTGTAGTTTCAGTCCCTCATGCAGGGAAAGCGTGACAAAGTTGGTGGTGACAGGAGTCTGTGGAGAAGGCTTCTCAGAAGATCGGGAAGCAGAGACAGGAATGATTTCAAGACCCTCCCTAGCGACCTGTATCTGCCAAGTATGCCACCTAGACACCATATCCCAAAGGTTCTAAGCTCCTAAAACAACGCAACCAGGTAAAGACCAAGTGCCCAAAACCTATTTCTGTGGGGGGCGGGGGGACAGTTCACATTCCAGCCACAGCAGAAACCGATGTAAATGGAAGCCTGCAGTTCGCTAATGGAGCACTTGCCTAGCATGTACAACCTGGGTTCAGTCCCCATCACTGGGGGAAAAGCAGAGCTGGAAAAAAAAGTATTATTTTGCATATTCTCTCTTCCTTATGAAAGTACTTTTATTTATTTGGGAATCACTAATATCAGAAAAACATTAAAAGGCCCCAGTTCTTTGAAAAGTTCATACAGTATATCTTGAACATATTCACACATTCCCAACTCCCCCAGTAACCACCTACCCATTCCTTCCCATCAGTCTTTGAGTTTTCTCCCTGCCCTAATCTAGTCCAGTTTGTGTTGCCCAACTAATCTGACCTGTGGTTCAACCTACCAAGCTGATTCTCCCTCTTCCAGGAGCTATCACATGCCATTAGCTTCTCAACTAGTAGTGGGATGGAATTTTGTGCCCATCTGTATCTGGCTTGAACTTCACAGGCCTATGCATTTTGTCAGAATTGCTGTGAGTTCTTAAGTGCAGCAGCCCTGTTGTGCCCAGAAAACACTGTCTCCTTGAAGCTTTCTACCACCTCTGGCTCTTCCACTTTCTCCACCTCCTCTTCCAAGGATACCCTGAGCCTCGTGGAGAGAGGAGTGATGTGAATGCTCCGTTCAGGACTGAGCACGCCACAGTCACTTGTTCTCTGCAGTCCAGGGTCTCTGTTAATTAAGGCCGTAATTCTTGACTGGCAGTATCAAATTGATATTCAAGGGATTTCACTGATAAAGCAGACTGAACTACTTTCTACTATAGAAATATTAAAAGGATGGAAAACTATGTATACACATGCACATACATTTTATTAGTCTGAATTTTTTTGTTGCTGTGACCAAAAATCAATGACTTAAAACAACTTAAGGCAGGAAAGATTTATTTTAGTTCATGGTTTTAGTAGTTTCCATCCATCATGTAGACTGGCATGGTAGAGCTGAACAGGTCACGTGGTGTCTAGGAAACAGAGAATGCTTTTGCTGCCTGTCTTTCTCCTTTTTCTACTTTATCTGGGCCCTACTCTAATGGTGGTGTTATCTACCTTTTGAGTGAATCTCCCCA
>PVIU01020786.1:0-33196 GCA_004026605.1 Ondatra zibethicus | reverse complement strand
GAGGGATGGGGGTGGGCCTTGGACTTCCAACAGGGCAGGGCACCATGCCCTCTTTCAAGGAAGAAGGGGGAGGGAGGAGGGGTGGGGGTAGTGGGAGGGGACCGGGAGAAGGGGAAGAAAGGAAAAAAAATTTTTTTTTATCTTTAATTATGTTCTTGAATGGAAAAAATAAAACAAAACAATGTATGGAAAAAAAAAAAAAGAAAGCTATTAGGAGGACAATTTAGGACAGTCTTTACAAGTTGTAATCAATTGCTTTGTACACAAAATTCAATTAGATATGGCTGTTTAGAGCTCCTTTCACATCAGCATGAAGTCCAGATGTGAACAGATTCTGTTGTTAGGGTTCCCTTTGATCAATTGGATGGACCAAGTATTAAACAACCCTTTGGTTTGTATCCTAGAGAGATTCTACCACTACTGACAACATAGAGCACCATACATATTGAAAGTGAAGCACATATAAAGGACATTAAGAAATAATAAATCTTTGCTGATCAATATGTTTGCTGTGTGTGGTGGGATGAAAACAATGTGATCCCCATGTGTAGGATGTTGAGTCAAGATGATTGGATATAAGTTACAAGGGTAACTTTGAAAATATACTAACCTCATGGGCACCCATAGCTATCAAGGGAGACCCTGCCTCAATGGCAGTTGTATGTAGTTGTTTTCATACAAGTTTTTGTATTAGTAAATTGTGCAACTGAACTTGTAAATGAGTTAAATTTAATCCTTTGGAATTGAGTTGAGACGGTTGAAAAGCATTTAACCAGGGCCTTCATTGCCACTGTTTTAAAAATATTTGGCAAGATAGTTTAAAATGTAGTTACCCATTTTTACTTTAAAAAATATTTATTAAGTTGATATATTTTCAAAATGAATTATTGTTATTATTAACTGATTAAATTATGCAATTTCATACAGATTTGTAATGAAGCTCCATATGACAAATTTTCTGAATATATGCACTAGATGAATATGTATACACTCTTTACTCTTGGGACATGATTTTGATTTCTTTGATTCATTAACTTAGCTAGTGGTTAAGTTTTTTCATGGACCCAAATTATGAATAATGTCATTCAATTCAGCTTTATATTCTGTCCAAATTCAAAACAGTTAATCTTAATTAGGATTTGAAACTTGAAATGCAAATTTAGTGGTATTAATGTAATGGATGTCTAGTGAGCTTGCTCAGACTCAGACCTGATATCAATCAAATGACGGTGTGTCCCTAATACCATTAAAATTACATATGCACAACAGAGCACACTACTCCATCCAAATCACTTCCTTCAGCTTGCATAGCTGGTGTAAAAAAAAAGAGGTGATACATAAGTTTTGCTGCTCTTAGTTCAGTATTCTTTCATCTATTGATTTTGAAAGCTATATTCTTTGTTTTGTTATACCAGAACTTTTCTCTTGATGTTTTTACATTAAGAATAATTACATAATTTTGCCCTTCCCTTTCCTCCCTCCAAATCCTCTCATATAACCAATTCTCCTTTCCATACTTAATATTGCTGATCTCTATTTTATTAATTGTTGCGATATATATATTTTTCTTCATGTACATTTCTTCATATATTACACCCTTGAATATATAAATACAGCCTGCTCAGTCTGTATGTATGTATATACTTGTATATATGTATTTTCAGGGATGACAATTTAGTATAGATGACCAATTGATAGAAAGACTTTATCCTTGTCTCATAATTCCTGTGTTGCTTACAGTTCTTAATCTTGGGATAAGGTCTTGGGAGCTCACACTCATCCAGTTTAGTGTCTATTGCTGTCATTTGTCATGTCACATGTAGTCAGCCATGTTGGTGAGATTTTAAATGTATAGCTTTGGGTACTTCTGGGTAGCATCCAAACACAAGAAGCTATTTATTCTTCTGGCTCTTATAATCTTCCTACTGTTATGGGATCCCCATCCTTATGCTGTGAATATGTTTTATTAGCAGTGGTTAATAAAGAAGCACTTTGGCCTATGGCAGGGCAAAATAGAGCTGGTCAGGAAAACTAAGCTGAATGCAGGGAGAAATAAGGTGGTGTCAGGGAGATGCCATGTAACTGCTGAAGGTGAAAGACAGCAGAACCTTAAAGGTAGGCCACTGCCTCATGGTGATACATAATTTGAGTCTGGGTGACCAGGAAACTAATGCACAGTTTGTCTCCATAATGTTGCCCAATGTTTAGCAATGTACATCCACAGAAAGCATAAGAAAGCTTAAGAAAAATAAAAAAAGGACTTCTAGACTCACAAAAATGGGAGTCAATTTGAACTTCTAGGTAGCCACATGTTTTTAGATAGGCACTGTTCCTTTAAGAGAAGTCTTCCAGACTCAGCCCTAGCAGCAAATCTGTGCGACTTCCTGGTTCATGCTGTTGGTACAAATGGTTCTAACTCTTATGAGAGGTACTGTTACAGAGCACTTGACTGAGGTTTTTGGTCAGCATGTTGCAACTTACTTGGTGGTTGCATAGGTCAACTGCTTCTGAGAGTTGGGGTAGTAAACATGGTTACCAGAGCTGGTGTTAAACAGACCTCTGTCACATTGGAAAGCTGAGCAGAGTGGAACCAACAACCAAAGTAGCTGCTCTGGTCCTAGCCATACCTCCGTAACAGTTTAAAGCAGTGATTGAAAAAAGGATTTCAGATACGCAATAAAGACAGATTCAGACAGAATTAAACCTCTAGATAGGTAACAGTGTGTTTACTAAATGTATGTAGGCTTAAGAGAAAAAGAAAATGGGTATAGGCAGTTACAGCGAGAAATAGTTTTAAAAAATAAAACCAAATCTTTAAAGAGACACTAAAAGTAATATTAAAGAGTACAGACATTCATAGATTAAAGTAGCAAAGATAATAAAATAAAAGGTATTATAGTTTAAAAAATAGCCTTGTAGAGATGGAATATACACAGTGAGTCTGGCTTATGTATACTATTGTGTTTTCTTTAAATTTTTGACTGTTAATGAGCTAACGGCAGAGAGACAATTGTGGAGTCTACTAAACTAAAACAACATATATATTTTATAGGTATTTTATTTCCAAATTTCAGTCTAAGGATATGTTACTTTGGAAAAGATATTGTGCTTATGTTTCCACAGAGGATGGGAACCTATGGATTACCTCCAGGCTAATGCGGTTTGATGGAACAATACCCCCCCAAAAGGTCTCCACAAACCCTAAAAATACTTTGCCCAACAAACTGAAGGAAGAAGTTTGCCAAAAATGATTCCTTATACATGTTTGTTTTCATTTGAAGGGGTTAATTTTAAGTGTTTAATGATCACACTAAGTCTCTTTCTAAAAATCAGGGGGAGGGATATAATATAGACATGAATGCTATACATTAGTATGATCTGCTTTTTATTGATACAAATTTAAGGTAAATTTTGTTATATGTATTTTTCTGCTCTTGTTTGGGGTATTAAACTTGCAATCATGTTAGTTAAGTTTTCTAGATATGTAGAGATATATTCCAGTTAGGTAGATAATCTTCACACTCCAAAGACCTACAGAATATGACATTTAAAATGTTTGAAGAACTTAAACTTTTCTTGACAGTGAGACAGGTCTGCTTCTGGCATCATCAATTACTTCAGAGATGTTTATGGACACTGAAGAAATTCATTATGGAATTTATTTTCAATGTGACAAGGCTAGCCATTTGTGTAAGAAACAGCTCTTGTCTGGATTGCTTGGTGGTATGTTGTATAAACTGGACATGCAGAACCCACAGAAAAATGACTGCTGAAGTTGCTTAAAGAAGGTGAGACAATCCTTCAAGTTTCATGACTAATAAAAGAGTCTTCCAGACATTCTGCATGACACAGAAGAAAGTGACTGACAAACTTCCAATATAGGCCAAACAGTCGTTCAAATTTCTGGCTTCATGGAAATTCTGCCAGATATTATGGTCCTGTAGGTTGAACATGGATGCCCCAATATTACAAAAGAGCTTTGGGTGACAGCCCAGGCAACAAGACGGCTCTGTCATTTCTATAATTTTGGAAATTACTTATAATGTACTTCTTGTGTTCTTAGGTAATATTACATCCTTCTACAGTCTTCCATGGAGTTGAAGACAGTCATAGCTTTCCTTAGTTATAGTAAAAGATAAAATAGATATAAAACTTTAAATTCACAAAGATAAAATAGATGATGGAATATTTTCTTCAATTTTGCCAGATACAAGTAGGTTAAATATTGTCACTGTAAATCTTGCTTGATATCTATTTTGTTATATGTAATGTTACATATTAAAGTCTTCCTTTTTATTTAGGCAGAAAAGGGGAGAAGATGTGTAATTCCTCTTTGTCTGCTATGAATATGTTTTATTACCATTAGTTAACAAAGAGGTTACTTTGGTCTATGGCAGGGCAGAATAGAGCTAGGTAGAAAAACTAAGCTGAATGCAAAAAGAAAAAAGGCAGAGTCAGGAAGATTCCATGGAGCTACTAAAGGAGAAAGATGCAGGAACCTTACAAGTAGACCACAGCCTTGTGGCAATACATAGATTATTTGGGTTTGCGTGGCCAGGAAACTAATGCATAGTCTCCATCTACATCCTACCGTATTTTTCACACTGATCCCAAGCTTTACATTATAGATCTTGCATTATAGATGTATCAGCTGGGATTGGGATACATAACTGTGTTTTGATCATGTATAGTTTTTGTGATGATATCTATCTCTTGCAAAAAGAGGTTTTCTAAATAAGGGTAAGAACTGCACTTATCTGTGGGTGTAAAGAATGCAGTTATGGATTATTTTGGTTTAATAAAAGGTGGTTGTAGGTTCTGCTCTAACAACCATGACTTTACTAACCAGGATGGCTATGTTTCTAGTACCATGAATAATTCACTCTTGATGACTAAATCTTGAATCCAATAAAAGAGTTGTTGGCCACTGTTAAATTCGACTCCCCCTACTTAACACTTAGAGACATTGGGTCATGTCCTTATCATGGTCCATAAATGCCATAGTTGTATAAGACTGTTGGTTTATCCCTTTCTTTGGAGGATTTCCTGGCATCTTCTGATACAGTGAATGCCAGTCCTAAGGAAGCTTTCAGATCAGGAGCAACTCTGGGAACTCTGAACTTTGTCAGCAATAGAGACATTCCATCTAACTTTTGGGGACAAACCACAGATAATAGCAATACCCTGTATGTTTTATGAATCTCTTGAACAGACAAGACCCCACTACTCCTAAGAGGGTTTTTCATGATTGTATTTGGGGATTTAAGCATTGATGGGGGAAGAGCCACTAGCCAATCACATCAAGTTGGGGTGTGGCTACTGGGACCCCAGGTAGAAAATCGGGAGAACTCAGGTTCTCTCTCCATGCGGTGTCCGCCAGAAGGATTGGATCGCGACTTTGGTAGAGTGAGCTCCCCTTTTTCCTTTAATTAAAAATACCTGTTTCTATTGAGCTAGCTTGGTTATTGATTTGTGCTGACTTGATAATTCGCCATCAGAGCATGTGGTGTTAGGGTCTTGGAGAAGTATTGTCAGTACAGAAGGAAAATTTTCATTTAAACTATATATCTGTGTGTGTATGTGTGTATTATAGATATTTTATATAGATAGTTGATATGATTCTATATGCCCTTTTGAACTTTCTTCTTTTAATTTTTCTCCTACCTTAGTCTTTTGTATTTATCACTTACCCTGTCTCCCTATTTTGAGCTTTCTTCTCATTTTTCCCATTATCCCTTAGATCACTTGTATCCTGTGATTCAACCTTATATTTATCTCTTATACCTTACCTCCACAGTGGTTCCTTTATACTTTCCTGCTTTTGCAGTTACTCCTAATTATGTACTAATATCTAGAGACATGTAGTTCAGAGCCTCAGATAAGGAGCAGATGTAACATTTTATATTTGTGTGTATTAGTATTTCTGGGCCTGTGCTGTCTCACTCAATGTGATCTTTTGAAACTGACAAATGAATGCAGGAACCAAATTAAATTTTTTTCTAGAAAGCATTGTATACTGTAGCATGTAATCGTTTTGATTGAAAGTTTTGCTGGGTATAGTAGTCATGGTCTCTTAGTTTCTGTGGAATGTCTATCTAGGACCTTCCAGCTTTCAAATTTTCCTTTGAGAAGTCAGGTGAAATTCTGAAAGTTCTGCCTTTATATGTTACTTGCCACTTTTTTTTGCATCTCTTATTATTCTTTCTTAATTCTGTATATTTAGTGTTTTTACTATTATGTGACAAAGAAACTTTTTTTTTCTAGTCCAGTCTATTTGGCACTCCAAATTGGTAGACTATATCCACATTAAAACTGAGGAAGCTTGAAAGGGAACTCTTGACACACAAAAAAACTAAGTTTAGCTGCATTTTTTTTCATCTGGTAGCCTGCTGCAGCTCCTTTAAGAGAGGTCTTCCTGATTCAGCAGTAGCAGAAAAAAGCGCACAGGTTTCAAATGGTGGTGGCTTGCACAAACTCTGGCTCTTTCACGAGGTAGAACACTAGAATGGCGTTTGTAGGCCTGGGTGTTTGTGTGCCCAGTCAGGGTCGAGATCAAAGTAGCTGAGACCATGCCCATAGCTCAACACTCCCTTCCTGGGCAGACAGTGGAATCAGGTCTACTAGGCCTGCACAGGCAGGAGAGTATGGCAGATTCCTGCCACCATACACAGAGATATTTCCAGACCATGCATTGCACTGAGCTATTGCTCAGATAAAAAGGGTTTATTCTCAGAGGTAAAGTGATGAGTGCAGCTCCCACCTGGCAGTCCCAGAGCTGGTGATAATGGTACTTCCACCATTTTTAAAAGCAGAGAGAGATTAAGCATCCAGGGCCACTGTGACCAAGCTGCTTACCATTTCAAAAGCTCTCTAGGACAGAAAAGGATTATAGATACAGAATAGGAGAGATTCACACATAAAAGTCCTCTAAATGAGATACAGTGTGTTTTAAAAATGTATGTAGTCTTGGGAGAGAAAGAAAAAAATGTATAGAGAGTTATAAAAAGAAGCAAATTGTTTATAAAACAAAGTCTTTAAAGAGACAAAGTACAGACAGTCATAGATTAAAGGAGTAAAGATAATAAAATAAATATTAAAAGGTAACAGAGTAAGAAAAGCCATGTAAAAATGGAATATACAAAAAGATTCTGGATTATGTATAATATTGTGTTTTCTTTGAATTTTTTGACTGTGAAGAAGCTAAACAACAAACATATATACTTTAAAGGTATTTTGTCTTCAAAATATGGATCTAAGGATATGTTGCTTTGGAAAAGAGTTTCTTTTGTTTCCACAGAGGATGAGAACCTGTGGAATCCTTCCAGGCTAATATGGCTTGATGGACCAAGACCCCCCAAAAGGTCACTATGAACACCCCCCAAAATACTTCACCCAACAAAAAGCAGAAAGTAGTTTGGATAGAACTATGCCCAAATTCCATAAATGATTGTTTATAAATGTTTGTTTGTTAAAAATTTAAAGGGATATATACTATAGAGATTTGCTTTGGTATGGATCTGGGACTATTGATGCAAATTTAAGGTTAATCTTGTTATATGTATATTTCTGCTCTTGATAAAGGTATTGTGATTGTGCACTTCATTTAAAAATGTAATGTGTAATTTAGTAATATAGGTTGGTAGATAGTTATCTTTACTAGCCAAGCCTGTAGTCCTGTTAGATTTTCTAGATATACAGAAATGTATTTCAGATGGATAGGCATCCTTAAAAACTTTCAAAGAATACATAATATGGCATTTAAAATGTATTAAAAACTTAAGACTTTTATGACAGTGAGACACATCTGCTCCTGGAAGCACCAATCTACTTCAAGAGGGGGATGGGCATTGAAGAGGCTCCTTATAGAGTTGGTTAGCCATTTGGGCAAAAAACTGCTCTTGCTTGGACTGCTTGATTGTATGCTGTATGATCTGGACATGCAGGACCCACAGTGAAATGACTGGTGAAGTTGCCTAAAGAAGGTGAGACAGTCATTCAGGGTTGCTGCTTCATGAAAGATCCTGCAAGACATTTTGCAGGACTCACTAAATGTAACTAACAAACTTCCAATATAGGAAAAACTGTCTTTGAAATTTTCTGCTTCATGGAAAAGTCTGCTGGATGCTATGGTCCTGTTGGCTGACGATGCATACCAAAATGATACAAAAAACTCCAGGCAGTGAGATGTCTCTGTCAATCCTAGAGTTTTGGAAGTTGCTTACAATGCACTTCCTGTTAACTTAGGTTATATTATCTTTTTCTGGGGACTTTGATGGAATTGAAGAATAGATAGTTATAATTATAGTTTTCCTTAGTTATGGTAAAAGACAAAGTAGATATAAATATTATAATTATAATTATTGCTTGACCTGTTTTGTTATATGTAATTTTACTATGTAAAACTTAAAGCCTTCCTTTTTGATTAAACAGAAAAGGGGAAATGATTGAGAGGTCCTTCTGTCTATGTGTTGCTTTTATTGGTTAATAAATAAATAAACTGGTTTGTCCTATAGCAAGGTAGAACTTAGTTAGGTGAGAAAAGCTAGGTTGAATGCTGGGAGAAAGAGGGCAGAGTCAGGGAGAAGCCATGTATTCCTTCCAGAGATAGATACTGGAACTTTACCCAGTAAACCACAGTATCATGGCAATACCCAGATTAATAGAAATAGGTTAAAAATATGTAATAGTAAGACAATAAGAAGCTAGAGATAATGGGCCCAGCAGTGATTTAATTAATACAGTTTCTGTGTGGTTACTTTGGGTCTGAGCAGTTCGAAACAAACTAACAGCCCTCCTACAACATTACTTGCCCTTTTTCTTTTGAGCTCTTATTATTCTTTCTTAATTATGGATATTTGGTGTTTTTACTGTTATGTGACAAGGAAACTTTTTTTTTTGTTCCAGTCTATTTGGTGTTCTGTTAGCTTCCTGTACTTTCGTAGGCATGTCCTTATTTATGTTGAAAAACTTTTTTCCTCTGATTTTGTTGAATATATTTTTTGTGCCTTTGAGATGGATTTTTTCTTTTATACCTATTTTTCTTAGGTTTGGTCATTTTCCTGGTGTCCCAGATTTCCTGGATATTTTGTGTTAAGACTTTGTTGGATTTGCCATTTTCTTTGACTGATGAATCTATTTCCTCTATCATATTTTCAACTTCTGAGATTCTTTCTTCCATCTCATGTATTCTGTTGGTATTGCTTGCATCTGTAGTTCATGATGGTTTACCCAGATTTTCTATTTCCAGAATTCTCTTGGTTTGTGTTTTCTTTATTGTCTCTAACTCATTTTCAATGTTTGAACAAATTCGCTCATCTTTTTCTTGGATTTCTTTGATTTCAGTAAGGGATTTGTTGATTTCTTTCAATATTTTTGTGCATTTTTTCCCTCCACTTATTTAAGGGAATTCTTCATTTCCTCTTTAAAGGCCTCTATCATATTCATAAAGTTATTTTTAACATCATTTCCTTCAGCTTCATCTGCCTTGGGATGTTCAGATCTTGCTCATGTAGAATCACTACTTTGTCATGGTATAATATTGTTCTTTATGTTTTTGAATGTATTCTTACACTATTGTTTACCCATCTCTTCCTCTAATACGTGCAGGTGAGGCCTGTGCTTCAGGGGGTCCCTTACCTTCCAATTGTTGCAGGTGGGGCCTGTGGCTTACGTGCTCACTCCTTCTCCAGGTGTAGACAGGTCTGTGCCTCTGGTGGCAGCTGATGTGGCTAGTGCTACTCCAATTATAGTCATGGCCAAGACTCTGGTGATCACAGATGCCAAGAGGAATGGTTGGAGGAGTGGGGAACTTGTTCCCAGGTCTCTAGGGCTTCTGTGGATGGGGTGGGGCACAGGACGTGCTTCTGGAAGCTAGCACCTAGAGAGTAGGACCCGCCAACTGGTGACCCAGACACTCATCTCTCCAGCTGTGGGTAAAAGCAAGGTTCAGGTGGTTGCAGATCCAATGGGAGTTTGTTAGGGGTCAGTCACCTGATAATTTAGCAAAGTATTAGTTGATGTTTATAATCTCCACAGACATAGATTTTTGACTAGGTCTACAGAACCAAGCACAAAATTCTCTCTGAGGAACAGACCTCAGATTCAATCAGAATTTTGTCAGTTGTCCCCAGCTTTCTTGCCACTGTTGCAGCAGACATTTGGCCTGGCAAGTAGGTACTGCAGCATGCCTGTCCAAGAGCTAGACTTCTGAGGGAGAAATTTATCATCGTGTTTTTGGAATTAAGGTAGGCAGTAAACAAGATGTGCAAGACTGTTGAGATTTAGCATAGCTTGCCACTTTACACTGATTTATATAACTCCAAAATAATGATATAAATATTTTAAGTAGATGAACCAAAAACAAGTCATTTATTATCAAGTACATACTGTACTTATATCTATACTATGATTTATCGACATCAGTATAGTAGGTCTTATTATACTATCATGATCTCAAAAATGTGACTAATAGCAATAAATACTGAAATTACCAAGTGATAGGAATTCTTTGACTCTATCTTATGAGAACACCACTACTTAAGCAGCCTGCCATGGATCATACAAACTTTACTTGGTATATGATGGTATTCTATCTGTTGATGACAGTATTATTGGAAATTCATATTATATGTTGATAAAATTGTTAGAATTTCATATTCCTCAAATTCTTTGTGTTAAAATCTTATTTACCTACGTGAGAGGATTCAGGAAGTAGTACTCTTTAAGACATTATGTCATAAGGGCACTGATCTCAGGAATGATATTTGTGCTTTATAAATGCTTCTAAGAAGCTTGTTCCAACTTATAAAGATGCAAAAAATCATCATCTGTGGTCCAATACATGGGCACTTGAAATACAGCAGATCTACTAGAGACATGCCATATTTTAGAATTACAAGGAAAGGATGCTACTTTTGCATTATCGATGGGATTTCTATATAATAGAAATTTTCCTGAATAGTCCCAATGGCTACCTATAACTAATAAATTATGGTTACAGTGATACTTTCAATAATTATATAAGATTTGTTCTCTAGAGTTATTAAATACCTGTGATGCAAATTTCAAAATTTGTGCAAAGATAATAGGTTAATATAGATTAAAAAAGACTTATCTTGATCTGTGAATGCATGCTTGAACATATCTATATTCACTTAAAAATTATTTTTAGTCATCAACTGAGTGATACTTATAACTAAAAATTTATGACTCTGGTGAAATGCATTAATAATATTATTTTTGCATTTATAAAAAATTAGACAAGTAAAACCAACAAAACTCTAGAAATTGTCACTGGAATCATGACCAGGACGTTTTCTTAAGCTGATGAGAAAAATTTGAAGGTGACATTTATTAGTATACATATTGAAGTGAGACAATATGGAGTATGGATGAATGACTAAAGAGGGTTTCTATGCAGTAGAGGGTCACACAGGCATAGGGTCTCTGACTCAGAACAAAGGCTCAAGAAGAACTCCTATCAAAGTCTATTCACAAACCTGTGAACCAACTATCATTCTAGCGGATTTCAGTAATTACATAATATTCAGAAATAAACAGTACATGTGGTGATATCTTGTTTGTACTCTAACAAATAAAGCTATCCTGAAGATCAGAGGGTAGATCTAGCCACCGATAAACCATAGAGGTCTGGAGGTCTGTACAGACAGATAGGAAGTGATGTGTCTGAGCAGAGAGGGGAAAGTAAGGTGGAAAGAGACAGCAGGAAGCTCTCTTTTCAATCTGAAGATTTCATAGAGGTAAGAACTCTAATGGATGGCTGCTCTGCTTCTCTGATCTATTAGTTTTCACCTCCTAATATCTAACTCTGAGCTTTTATTATTGACAGCAATTAGAACAAATGCTACCAGCACATTAAATAAAATTGTCAACTGCTTAAAAAAATGCAGTTTTTACTTAGTATGATCAACTTAAAACTTAGATTTAAAAAGCAGAAATTCAGTCTGCTTTGGTTTAAGAATTTTTTCTTTTGTCAATGGTTTTAGAAATTGCTATGAGCCTGTGATCAGAAAAATTAGTATTTCTTTAAGCAAAAGCATTCAATTCTTTTGTGTTTCCAAACACATATTTAAAAACAGCCTGCCTCTATTTGTATTGCTAGAGTAAGACACTATCCCTAATTTACTCACAAAGGAAAATGGTTATTCATTCTGTATCTAAGCTTGCAGCTTTGTGACTCTCAGAAATTGTTCTTTGCTGCCTACGCTTTCTCCCTTTGATGCAGGATGGCGAGGGATACATCTAGTTCCTTTTGTTTGACAGGAATACTGTTGGCCCTTATTCAAAGCAGACACATCATGGGCATAAATGTGGAGGTTATTTGCAATAAACTATGAAAGCAATTCCTACTTGCAAGAGAGCTCTACACATTATTGCTATTGGACAATAATGTTTAGAATTTTAAAAATCTAGAGAAATATGAAGTCAGGCAATAAAAAATACTCCCTATTACTAATGATAATGAAAAAAAATTATTGCATCAAAGAAATATCAAATAAATAGAAATATTACATTCTAAACAATGGGTATGTTCAAACCAAAGAAGTATTTCTAAAGAAGCACATTTTGTTTATTTCTCTTGCTTCACTGAAAACTTCACAACAGATTGTCAAACTTTCTAAATTAGTTACATATTTAAGAAGCACAGTTATTAAATATGGAGAGGCTGGAGAGATGGTTCACCGGTTAAAACCAGTGTTTTTTGCAGAAGACCGTAGTTCAGTTCCCAGTACCAACTGGCATCCATATCACCTGCAGCTGCAGTTCCAGGGAATCTGATGCCCCATTCTGGTGTCCAATTCCACTAAGCACTCTCATGGTACATGAACATAGATGCCTGAAAAACAAAAATACATATAAAATATAAATATAATCTAATTTTGAATAAAAATGAACCACACTCATGGACTCTTCCTAGATTCTGTCTATGTCAGTGCTTTGTATACTGTGACCTCCCAGTGTATACTTGCATTACCTGTAATGTTACCTGAGTTTGCTTATTACATAGTTCTTTTCATTTGGTATATCATAATTAAATTTTAGGAAGATTAAATGATAATATTTGAAAGGGTTTTCTTTTTCTATACTTGCTGTCCTCTTCTGAAGACCATTTTTTATGAAGCTGTGTCTAATAGAATTAATATAAATTTTGTTAAATAATTCATTAAGTGGGCAAGTCAATCTACTGAAAATAATTAGCAATTTGAAATTTATGACAAGATGTAGAAAAATCTATTTATATGATGAAAATAGCAGTTTGTGCAGCATGTGGAAAACCTGTGCTCAAAATTCAAATATTTTCACAACTAACATCTATCATTTCTGTTTTTTATGGATGATTATTTCAGTTTCATTTTAAAGAAACTCATTCATGTGACTTAGCTCACAAGTTGACATTTCTCACACAAAAGTTAACTGATCTCAAACTTACATGATATTCTTTTGTATGTAATAAAATTATCTTTCAATTTTCCACATCAGAACAACATGCAAAGTAACTTCTTTCCATCTCACCTTATATATCAATGGTATAAAAAAGTCTAAATTTCAAATATAAGTACTTCATATTTATTAATTCCTCAAGATGTAAATGTTAACAATATATATTTTACTCCTTAATATAATCACTCATGCTAGTTTTCAACTACAGTTTCCATTATGTATTGATATAAGTAGGTACATTAGAAATGCATTAATGCAAATGCTTCAGTATGCTTTTCTTCAAGAAAAAAAAAGTCATTGTAGTTACTTGATTAAGGATTTGGTGGACAACCTTGTCTAGTTCCTGATTTCAGTGTAATCGCTGGGAGTTATAAATGGGACCTCCTGAAACTGAAGAGCTTTTGTAAAGCAAAGGACACAGTCAACAAGCCTACAGAATGGGAAAAGATATTCATTAACCCCACATCAGACAGAGGTCTGCTCTCCAAAATATACAAAGAACTCAAGAAATTGGCCATCATAAGAACACATAATCCAATAAAAAATAATGGAGTACAGACCTAAACAGAGAACTCTCAACAGAGGAATCTAAAATGGCTGAAAGACACTTAAGGAAATGTTGAACATCCTTAGTCATCAGAGAAATGCAAGTCAAAACAACTCTGAGATTCCATCTTACACCAGTAAGAATGGCCAAGATCAAAAACACTGATGACAACTTATGTTAGAGAGGTTGTGGGGAAAAGGGAACACTTCTGCATTGCTGGTGAGATTGCAAACTGGTATAGCCCTTTTGGATGTCAGCGTGGCAATTTCTTAGAAAATTAGGAAACAACCTTCCTCAAGACCCAGTAATACCACTTTTGGTTATATATCCAAAGGATGCTCAATCGTGCAACAAGGACATGTGCTCAACTATGTTCATAGCAGCTTTGTTTGTCATAGACAGGAACCTGGAAACAACCTAAATGCTCTTCATTTTCCTACCTGCACTGTCTCTCTGTCAAAATTCTGCTAATGTCAGTCTACGAGTGAGAAAGAAAGCTCTTCTTCAGCATTGTTCCTTCAGTGGTGATGACTGTATGATATGCCTATTTGCTCCTGTATGTTGAACCATCTTTGTATTTCTAGAGCTATTTCCACTAGATTCTGAAGAATCATCTTTGAAAAATATCTTTGAATTCTGTTTAGCAATACTTTTTAAAGGGTATTATTTGAATATCTGTCCTTTCTCTAATATAATATTATTTGGGGGGATTATGGGACCTAAGTGACAGAGGTGAGTCACTGAAGATGAGCCTTAGAGGGTTGTAACCTGGGTCTATTTCCAGGCTCTAAATATGAAAATTAGCTGACATACAGCACTGTGGACAGAGACTGTTCCACCTCCCGTCATTTTCTGTGATGATAGACAGAAATCCTGAGAAGCTATGAACAGGAACAAATCCTTCCTCCTTTGTTTGTCAGGATTTTGTCACAATACCAAAAAAACAAACAAACAAACAAACAAAAAACCCTAATCTAATACTCATGAAATACCAGATCTGCAGATCTGAGGAACAGAAATAAGTGCTCAGACTTTAACACAAATTTATGGACTGTTGAGATTCTCAGTGGTTAAGATAACTGGCTGCTCTATCAGAGGTCTTGGAAGTTCAATTCTCAGCAGCCACAAGGTGCTCCACAACCATCTGTATTGAGATCTGGCACCCTTTTCTGCCCTTCAGGCTTTCTTGCAGACAGAACACAGTATACATAATAAATAAATAAATCTTATACATTTATATATGTGTTTGTTTTGTTTTGTTTATTTGATTATTTTACTACTTGTATTTTGAGACAGGGTCAAATTGTGTGTTGCAGATCGCAGGCCTGCAACAATGAAACCATTAAAGACAAGTTGATGGGAAATGCTTCCAGATATTGGAATGGCTAAGAATTTTTTAAACAACTCCATAAAAACTGTAAAAAACAAAAGAGAGAGAGAATGCTTCTGAATATTGAAATGGCTAAGAATTTTGGAAACAACTCCATAGTAACAGTTTACAAAAAAAGGATAGAAAATTTACAAATAGGAAGGATTACAATGAAGCAAGTAGCTGTACAGCAAGAAGACAATGCACATTAAGAAGTCTTCATCATGGGCGGACACAGGGTTGACGTCTAAATACCTAAAACCACTAAAAACTCAACAATAAAAAAACAAACAAACCTGTAATGATGACTCCCAAAACTATGAGTGATACTGTTCATAACATCTGAAAAACAATTCAAAATTTATATGGTGGCACAAAGGTTACTGAAGAGCTGAAATAACCATGGATCAGAAGCAATACTGTCAGTACCACAACATTTGATTTCAAATTATACCATGAAGCCCTAATAAAAATACAATGCAAAACAAACAACAGTTCAGGGCAATACATATAGATATGTAGGAAAAATACTTTTAAAACAATATGTAAAACTATGATCAAATCAGACAAAAAATACTTCAAGATCTAGACCTAGGGAATGTCTTTCTGAATAGACTTTTAGGAGTTTAGAGAACAGCAGCAATAACTGCCCAATGAAATTTCATCAAACTAATACCTTTCTACATAATAAAAGAAGCACAAGAAACCTGAAAAATAGGCACGCTTGGTAACTTATGAAGATGGGAAGGAACAACTCTTTAAGTAAGACAGGAATAGAAAGGAATGAAGGCATAGAAGAGGCAACCCTGAATGTTCAAATGCAGAGCAGCAGGTATGTTGTTGTGTTTGAAAGAAACACCAAAACTCATAGTCAAAGTAGCCTGCTGACTCTGAATGCCATGTTACCTGCGGAGGATGTGCACCGGGTATGCACAGATCATGCTTTCTTCCAAGAGCATCTATCTGGCATCTGTGTGTAGAATAGAGAAGAAAGAAGTCTAAGAAGCAGCAAGTCCTCTGGGAGAAGAATAACAAGTAGAGACAGCTAAATCCACAAATTTGAAAATAATTTTTTAGTTGAAGGAAAGGACGGGTGAGGGAGATCAATATGGGCATGTGGAAGGAAAGGATGCTCTTACTTTTCATAGTGGAAAGATAGGATAATAATGTATATTTTAAAAATTTACCCGTGGTTTTATAAACACTAATAATGTAGGAGCATTGGGAAGAAGTGTTTCCTGGGGTGTAGGAAAAGAGGGCTGCCTCTCTCATCCAGGAGCGAGGGCTGCCTACAAATAGCCAGAACCTGTTGCAGAACAAAGCATGCTTGGTTACCAACCAGAAGAAAGGTAATTCAGTTGAACATGGGTTGTTTTTAGTGAGGGGATTTAGATTTCTCTTCTGTTTTGTGTTTATGTCTCCCCTGGGGGGAGGAGTTGGGAATAGGTTAAATAACTGAATTTTCAAACTAAATGTGGGGAATTAAAGTGAAAGGAAGCAAAATAAAATTTATTTTAGAAAGTCTGAATAAAAATTTACTTATGTATTTGTACATATACAAGAGACATAAATTAAAATTGTGGCCTGAATTCTTTGCTATTTGGTAACTTTCTGGCCCTGAGCAATCTATGAAAGGTACCAAAGCCTCAGTTTCCTAATGAAGAAAATATTGGGGGCAGTGTTAGTACTTAGTCAGAGAGTGCTCTAAATATTAAAATGAACACACACAAAAACATAGGACTTACAAAGTTTTACTTATTTTAGCGTGTTCTAAATCCTCAGATTTCCTTCTTTTTATTTGAAAACTAAGGAGAAAGTAGAAGAAAAATCAGTTGTGTTTTACCATAATAACAGCCAATTTGAGATCAGAGAAGGAGGAATGGAAAGAGAGGGAGACAGAGACATATAGAGACAGAGAAAGTCATAGAAAAATAGAGAGGCAGAGAAACAGAGTAAATGATGGATTTTGTAAACAAAATTCATTTATTTTCCATTTAGATTGAGTTTTGCCACTGTTAAGCATAACAGTTCCCCAAATGCCCACTAAGTGACAAGAGTCTTCTGTTCCCTTTCCTCTAAATGATTTTTTAAAGCTGTTGGCACTATTGGTAATAATTTTGAGGTCTAGAAAGCAAAATTGGGTGTAGGTAAAATTTAAAATAATCTTTATACATGAGTTCTTACTTTGGTTTAAAATATTGTTGTTTTGAAATCACATGTTAATTTTTTTCTCCAGTTAAAGCATGTGAAAAGGGGGCCCCTGGCCAGAGTAGGGTTACTGCCTATTTAAAAGTAGCCTACTGGGTTTCTGGTCTCTACTATCATGCATGAGCAAAATAGGAAAATATCAGAAAAGCAGAGACTGCTGTGGAATATTCCTTTTGTAGACTGTGAAGAATTGTCATTCAAATTGGTTTAATAAAGGTCCAAATGGCCAATAGGTAGGCAGGAAGAGGTTAGGGTAGACTTGTGGACAAGAAGAGAAAGCAGAGAAAAGGGAAGGCAGGGTTGTCATTCAGATGCTGAAGAAGTAGGAGACGAACATACTGTGCTGAGAAAGGTACTGTCACACAGTGCAATGTAGAGAAGAAATATGGGTTAATTAAAGTTGAAAGAGCTATTTCATAATAAGCCTAAGCTATCTTCCAAGCATTGATAATTAACAATAAGTCACCATGTCAATTTTTGGGGAGCTAGTCCCAAAGAAAAATTTCACCCAAAGGAAAAATTGCCTTTTGTGGACACCAAATCTGCTATATCTGCCCCTTCCAGAAGAGTGAGCAATGCATGTGTGCTCCGCTCAATGCAAACCATATTCTTTTTTTTTGTTTGTTTATTTTTCCCATATTCTTTTATTTTTTCCATTCAAAAAAAAAAGAGTTACATTTCCTCCCCTTCTCCCAGTCCCCTCCCGCTCCCCCCCCCCGCTGCTTCCTTAAAAGAGGGCATTCTATAGGAAACCTTTTCCACTTTTTTATTGTTTTTATTGAGCTATACATTTTTTTCTCCACTCCCCTTTCTCCCTCCCCTGCCTGCTTAAACACTCTCCTGTAACCTCCAAGCTCCCAATTTACTCAGGAGATCTTGTCTTTCACCTTCCCATGTAGATGGATGAATGTCTCTCTTAGGGTCCTCTTTGTTGTCTAGGTTCTCTGGTTCTTTTTGCCTGTGGGCTGGTTTTTCTTTGCTTTGTGTCTAAAAGCAACTTTAGTAAATACATATTGTATTTGTCTTTCTGTATCTGGGTTACCTCGCTCAATAAAGTTTTTTCTAGAACCATCCATTTGCCTGCAAATTTCAAGATGTCATTAATTTTTACCATTGTGAAGTACTCCATTGTGTAAAAGTACCTCATCTTCTTGATCCATTATTTGATTGGGGGCACCTAGCTTGTTTCCAGATTCTGGCTATTACAAAAAAATGCTACTATGAACATAGTTAATCAAATGGCAAACTTACCAAAAGCAATATACAGATTCAATGCAATATCCATTAAAATACCAGAAAAATACTTCTTAGATCTCAAAAGAACAGTGTTGAACTTTATCTGCTAAAAGAAAAAACCCAGGATAGCCAAAACAATCCTGTACAACAAAATAACTTCTGGAGGCATTGCTATCCTGTACTTCAAACTCTACTATAGAGCTATAGTAATGAAAACAGTATGGTATTGGCATAAAAACAGACAGGAGAACCAATAGAATTGGATTCAAGACCCTGACTTCAATCCACACAACTACAAATACCTGTTTTTTTTTTTTGATAAAGACTCTAAAAATATAAAATGAAAAATAAAGCACATTCAACAAATTGTGCTGGCATATCTGGATATCAACAAGTAGAACAATTCCATAGATCCATATCTAGCAACATGCATAAAACTCAAGTTCAAATGGATCAAAGACCTCAACATAAAACCAACTACATTGAACCTCATAGAAGAAAGAGATAAGTACACTTGAACGCATTGGCACAGGGAACCACTTCCTAAATATAACCCCTGTAGCACAGACACTGAGAGCAACAATAAAAAAATGGACCTCCTGAAACTCAGAAGCTTCTGTAAAGCAAAGGGCACGATCAACAAGACAAAACGACAACCTACAGAATGGGAAAAGATCTTCACCAATCCCACATCGGACAAAGGACTGAACTACAAGATATACAAAGAACTCAAGAAACTTGACATCAAAAGAACAAATAATCCAATTTAAAAAAAAGTGGGATACCGACCTAAGATGAGAACTCTCAACAGAGGAATCTAATATGGCTGAAAGACACTTCGTGAAATGCTCAACATCCTTAGCCATCAGAGAAATGCAAATCAAAACAGTTCTGAGATTCCATCTTACACCCTTAAGAATGGCCAAGATCAAAATCACTGATGACAGCTTATGCTGGAGAGTAAGTGGGGTAAGGAGAACACTCTGCCACTGTTGGTGTTAGTGCAAACTGGTTCAGCCACTTTGGAAATCAGTATTATGGTTTGACAGAAAATAAGGAAGCAATCTACCTTAAGACCTAGCAATACCACTCTTAGTTATATACCCAAAAGTTGTATAAGGCACGTTTTGCAGTAATAGCCTAAATGACTAAGCAGTGACCATTACTATTGGATTGCTACACCATCTTCTGTATATTCTTCTGTAGAATAATTTTCAAAATAAAGCTGTACTCCTAGCATTTATGTTGCAAATCCACATAACTTAAAATCCAGAGGACCCTAGCTTAGAAATTTGTTCTGTTCCTTCCTTTGTATTTGAAGAACAAAGTAAAAAAATGAATACAGTTGAAAGCTAAGAAATGTTACGTGGTGGATATTGAAATTTTTGATATAGAATCTTTCAATGCTATGCACAATTCCCCTTCCAATCCTATCAGAGGAAACAGATTTTAAATTTATCTTTCCTGATGGTCCCGACTATAGTGACATGCATGTGTCCTCATACCTACAGTGAATTGGGGATCAGAGGTTTAATAGCTCCATTTTCCAGTGCCCTATGCAGAATGGCCAGCAGGGTTCCTTTCCTTTGGAGTGATTTCACTTCAGTTGTGCAACAACACAGCAAGAGCTGGGATACAACATAGCTACAAACTCAAAATTCTACATCGCACTACAAAAGGTTAATAAAAGTCACTCTCATTTCTCCTTGAAATAATAAATATCTCAGATTTTCCTCTTTACATTTGGTCCAAATAATTGAATCCATAAAGATCTAAATTAATAAAGTCATTCAATGGTAAAAATTACAAGTACATTCCATTATTTGTGGTTAATGACACTTTTTATAGTCAAAACTTTGTGTCTACACAAAACAAATTAATTGTTAAATATAATAACACTCCAATTCTCATTAACATATTTTAAGTATAATTTCATCTTTGTGTTTCTGTATTATTAGTGTCATCAAAAGTTGGTAACATACATTAAAATTATTTCTTCATTTGACTTTATTTAAGCACCATTTCATGACCTCTGTTATATGTGAAACCAAATGTGAAGCCATTTCACCTTTATACACACACTCTCATAGCACAAACATACACAGAGAGAGAGAGAGAGAGAGAGAGAGAACAATGTAAACAAACATGGGCTTCCAAATGAATAAAGAAAACAATATAATTTAGATTTTAAAACTATGTAAATTATAAGCACTTTAGTGTTTTTGAAATTAACACAGCAGTTGAATTGATAATTGTCATTTTTCTACAAATCCTTAAGGATTATAAACACCCCAAGAATGTCTTAATCATAGCTATGAATTATCAGATGTTTGTGTTTGGCTGAGAAAGTTTATAGAGACCATGAACCTAAAAAGGGGGAAATGGAAAGTGCAAGATCCCTGGAGATAATTGGGCAGTAAAAAACTATGGAAAGGAAAGGGGAGTGGGAGAATACTGGGGTCATAAGATTTAAACAGGAAAGGGTTGGGGATACAGAGGGAAGCATGAAGTGGAAGAGGAGAGCTAAGCAAAACTGGATATTTAAGAAGTCACATGCAATCACTGCTCTATAATCTAACTAACATGTATTCTTTAAAACTGAGGTCCCCTACGTTATTCCTAACCCCAGAAGCTGTGGATGATATAAATGAAAAAGCCAGGTGTAAAAAACTTTTTCTATGAGTTATTGAGCAGAAAGGCCCCAGAGGCTGCCATAACAGCACAGAAGATTGCTCTTGCTTTTGCTGTCAAACCAGAACTAAATGATGTTGCCACATTGCTGAAGACACCGTACATCTAGGTTGAAAGACATGGAGAAATCTGAATATAACTGAGCAGAAGCTTCTTCCCTGAAAGCTACTCTGCCTAACTTTAGAGGTCCCAGTGAGAGAAATTATCAATGTTTTTTTTTTCTAATGTGATCTTACATTCTATATTACTAATCTAAGCAAGGCACTGCTAGTACAATAGTGGTTTGAGTTTTAGGGGTAGACAATCTATTATTGAATTTGACATATCTCCAAAGGAGAAAAGTAAGGCCTGGTATTGTAAACCTCCTCAAATACACCTGGCTAGAGAGGTCCTATATCCCATGAAGGCATAGTAATCAAATTTTTGCTATGTTTAAATTCTGTCTAGTTCCATTATTATTGATTTTTGCTAGTATAGATGAGATTATGATACTTTTTTAAAATTTGTTTTTCTATTTTGAAGAATAAAATTTTGCAAACAAAAATGTCTATCTAATCTTTGCTAACTCCCACTTTACAACTACAAAACATGCATAGTCTCCCCAATCTGTGCCAGTTCAGATATTCTGCTATAATTGATATCCATAAATGCTAACATTCTTTCAAAAAAATGTACTTTAAAAATCTTTAGATAATAATACAGTTATTATCTACTATACCCATACAATACAGCAGATAACCTAGAGAAAGCATTACTAATTGGATTTATTACTTATTTCTTTTGAGACATTTCCCAGGAAAACACTGTCAGAAACTGGTAAATACTGGCTCCTTTCTTGTTTCTGTTTCAATAGAAAGAAAAGGATCTGTTCATACATGTTCCATGTGACCAGAACTCTAAATAAGCTCCTTCTGGGTCTTTATGCAAAATTGTCATATCTTTAATGGATATCACTTTCTCTCCTAATCACATTACAAGAAGTAATTTTTGCCAAACAGATCAAATCTTCATAGGTGCACAAAAGAAAAATTAAAGGATATATGAGATATAAAGTAAGCATGTAGATAGGGTCATGGAATCTTTATTCTGTTAGATCATTTTTCTTTAGTCTACTTTGCTTTCTAATGATGTCATAACTGGGTTTCATTCTTTAATTCCATGAGTGAATGTTGAGGAATTGTATTTGAAGAGCTTTGTAGTAAAATGGGAACACTTCATATTTAATGTATTTGCTCAAAACAGTTTCTCCTAAGCCCCACAAAATACTTTGAGAATCTTTTACTGACCTGAACACAATTGTGTAACAAATTAATTTGGTAAGTATGTCTTTGAGTTTGAAAAATTAATACAAAGTATGATGTAGGAGTTAAAAAGTAACATTCAATATTTCTTGGTACTCTCTATATTGGCACCATCTATTACCTGGAACCCCAAGTAAATTCTGATTTTTATGTCATGGCCCTTTACTCTATTTGAACAGTACAACCTATTTTGATAATTTCCCAAAAACCTTGAAATCATCAAAAATGTCAAGAATATCTACATATGAAGGCAGGGCAAACTCTTGACTGCCATTTCTGTAAAAGGAATACTAATATTTAATAGTTATCAATTAAAAGTTTGTAACTGATTAAGTTATCCTGATATTATTGTTCATGATAATATTCATGTTACTTTCTCTTACTGCAACAAATACTAGAGCAAATAAGCTTATAAAAAGCAAAGATTTGGTTTGTCTCATTATTTTACAATTTTCAGCCCAAGTTTATTTTACCCTGTTACTTTGGATTCTTGAAAAATCACCACAATATGGAGATAGCACCATGGCTAATCCACTTACTTTTTGGCCTAAGTGAAGGAATAAAAAAGTAGGAGAGAGATTTACAGTATAACTCTACTCTATAAGAGCAAGCCATGAATGACTAAATGCACTGACTTAGTCAGTATTCTATTACCATGAAGAGACACTATGGCCATGGCAGTTCTTTTAAAAGAAAACATTTAATTAGGGCTGAATTACAGTTTCAAAGGTTTAGTTCATTTTGCTCATGGTGGGGACCATGATGGCATGAAAGGAAACATGGAAGCTGAAAGTTCTATATTTGGACTTGAAGGAAGTAGGAGAGAATAAGACTAGGTCTGGCTTGGGCTTTTGAAACCTCAAAACCCACCCCCCAGGGACACACTTCCTTCAACAAGGCTGCGCATACTCTAACAAGGTCAAGCCTACTCCAACAAGGCCTCACCTCCTAATCACTCTTAAATATTACCACTCCCTAATGACTAAGCATTCAAATCTATGAGAATGTAGGGTGAAGCATGATTAATAAAAATTCACAGAAACAAATTGAGGTTCAACCTGAAGACCAGAAATGCAAGGCAGCGTCCATTACCAGCATTCTGGGCATTGTGCCCTGCAAGCTACAAATCCCATCAAGCACCCAAACTTGTCTACCACACTCCCCCACCTCCTTATTCCCCCATCCCCCCACCACCCGCCCAGCAACCTCAGTGGAACTCAAAACACAGTCTGCTACTACACAGAGAGGTCCAAGAGGTGAGTGACCAGCCACCCAGCAGGACACCCCACTCTCTAGACCCTTCATACTGGGACAAAACCCC
Organism: Ondatra zibethicus; assembly: GCA_004026605.1. Taxonomy (NCBI): domain Eukaryota; kingdom Metazoa; phylum Chordata; class Mammalia; order Rodentia; family Cricetidae; genus Ondatra; species Ondatra zibethicus. The sequence goes on along the minus strand of PVIU01020786.1, from coordinate 9,062 downwards.
AGGCCCTGACTGGGCTTTTATACCCAGCCAACAGGTGAGTTTCCTACAGGTAGGTTGCTCCAAAACCCCTGAGACACAAACAGTGACAGTACAGAACAGGCCAAGAGCAGTTTCCAAGACACAGACAGCTTCTGCAAGGATTGGACCAAGATAAAAAAAGACATTGCTGGCATTAATCAAAAGAAGAGATAGGTAGGTACCAGTGCAAGAATTCATCCAACAAGCTAAAAAGCAATGTGATAACACCAGAACCCAGTGGTCATACAAAAGGAAGAGTTGATTGCCCTAACCCAGATGAAACAGAATAAAATTATTTTAAATTTAACTTTATGAAGATGATAGAGACATTTAAAGAGGAAATGAAAACCTCCCTTAAATAAATGAAGGAAAAGACAAAAAAGGGAATAAATTAATAAATATCTCAAAGAAAAAACAGTCAAGCAGGTGAAGTAAACAGTTCAAGACATGAAGACTGAAATAGAGGCAATAAAGAAAACACAAACTGGGGGAATTCTGGAGATGGAAACCTGGGTAAACAAACCAGAAATACAGAGGCAAGCCTAACCAACAGAATATGAGAGATGGAAGAAAGAACATCAGGGGTTGAGGATATAATAGAAGAAAATGATTATTTGTCATTAAATAACATTAAATCCAAAAAATTCTTAACACAAAATATCTAGGAAATCTAGGACAACATGAAAAGACCAAACCTAAGAATAATAGGGATAGAAGATGAACTGTAGCTCAAAGGCACAGAAAATATATTCAACAAATCATAGAAGAAAACTTTTCCAACCTAAAGAAGGATATCCCTATGAAGGTACAAGAAACTTACAGAACACCAAATAGACTGGAACAAAATAAACGTCACTTTACCATAAAATAATCAAAATGCAAAACATACAGAAAGACTATTAAGAGCTACAAAGTCACATGTAAAGGCAGACCTATAAGAATTGCACCCGGGGCTGGAGAGATGGCTCAGTGGTTAAGAGCATTGGCTACACTTCCAAAGGTCCTGAGTTCAATTCCCAGCAACCACATGGTGGCTCACAACCATCTGTAATAAAAATATGGTGCCCTCTTCTGGCCTGCAGGGACATATGCAGGCAGACCACTGTATACTTAATAAATAAATAAATCTTTAAAAAAAAAAGAATTGCACCCAACTTCTCAATGGAAACCATGAAAGGCAGAAGGTGATAGGTAGATGTGCTTCAGACACTAAGAGACCATGGGTGAAAGCCCAGACTACTATACCTAGCAAAGCTTTCAATCACCATCAATGGAGAAAACAAGATATTCTATGAAAAACCAGATTTAAACAATACCTATCCATAAATACAGCTCTACAAAAAGTACTGAAAGGAAAACCCCAACCCAAGGAAGCTAACCATACCCACAAAAACACAGACAGCAGATAACCTCACACCAACAAAATTCAAGAAGGGAAACCCATACACTACCACCAATAAATGACAGGAATTAACAATCACTGGTCATTATTATTTCTTAAAATCAATGGACTCAATTCTTCTATAAAAAGACACAGGCTAACAGAATGGATATGGAAGCAGGATCCAGCCTTCTGCTATATACAAGAAACAGACCTCAACCTCAAAGACAGACATTACCTCTGTGTAAAGGATTGGGAAAAGATTTTCCAATCAAATGGACCTAAAACACAAGTGGGTGTAGCTATCCTAATATCTAACAAAATAGACTTCAAACTAAAATCATTCAAAACAGATGGAGAAGGACACTTTATACTCCTAAAAGGAACAATCCATCAAGATGAAATCTCAATCTTGAACATCTATGCTCCAAATACAAGAGCCCCCATGGTGTGGGAAATCCTTCTGCATATGTGTTGCTTTTATTGGTTATTTAATAAAGAAGCTACTTTAGGCCAATGGCTTAACAGAATAAAACCAGGCTGGAAGATTATATATATATATAAAGAGAGAGAGAGAGAGAGAGAGAGAGTAGGCAGAGGCAAAAAGAAGCCATGTAGCCCCACCGGAGACAGATGCCAGATGCCAGGTAGAACTTTACCCAATAAGCCACAGCCACATGGTGATACAGAGATAAATAGAAACGGGTTAAGCAAAGATATAAGAGCTAGCTACCAATACACTTAAGTGATTGGCCAAGCAGTGATTTAAACAATATAGTTTTAGAGTGGTTATTTTGAGTCTGAATAGCCAGGAACAAACAAGTGGCCTGCTACAACAGATTGGCGTACCAACATGGGATTGATTAAATCCACATAAAACGTGAGAAAGCTTGGAAAGGAATTCTATACACAAACACACAAAAAGTATAGCTGCATTTTCTTTTTGCAACTGGTGGCATGCCACAGCTCCCTCAAGAGAGATCTTCCTGATTCTATAGTAGAAAAAAAAAAGCAAATAAACAAAAAAAAGCATGAGATTTCAAAACAGTGGCTTCCTGGGCTGTGCTGCCATCATAAACTCTGGCTCTTTCAGGAGATCAAGCATTTAAATGGGTTTTCTGAGCAACGTGTTACAAACTGCCTAATAGCGCAACATAGACCCTCTGCATACTTGGAACTGGGGTGGTGTACACAACTGGCAGAGGCAGCGAACATGCCTCCACCATGTTGGACTTGGTGGAGTGAAAAGGCAAAGCAACCATTTTCTAGTCATGCTGCAGATTAGCATTTTATTTTATTTTATTTTCTCTTTTTTTATTGATTTTTATTGAGCTCTACATTTTTTCTGCTTCCCTTCCTGCCTCTTCCCTCCACATTTCACCACTTCACCAAGAACTCCATGCTTCCAGTTTACTCAGGAGATCTTGTCTTTTTCTACTTCCCATGTAGATTTCCTAAGTAAGTCTCTCTTAGTGTCCTCATTGTTGTCTAAATTCTTGGGATTGTGGTTTTTAGGCTGGTTTTCTTTGCTTTATGTTTAAAACCTACCTATGAGTGAGTACATGTGATAATTGTCTCTCTGTGTCTGGGTTACCCTACTCAAAATAATGTTTTCAGACTCCATCAATTTTCCTGCAAAATTCAAGATGTCATTAATTTTTTTTCAGCTCTGTAGTACTCCATTGTGTAAATGTACCACACTTTCCTTATCCATTCTTCAGTCAAGGGGCATTTAGGTTGTTTCCAGATTCTGGCAATGACAAACAAAGCTGCTATTAACATAGTTGAGCACATGTCCTTCTGGTACGATAGAACATCCTTTGTATATATAACCAAAAGTGGTATTACTGGGTCTTGAGGAAGGGTGTTTCCTAATTTTCTGAGAAATCACAACACTGACATCCAAAGGGGCTGTACCAGCTTGCATTCCCACCAGCAATGCAGAAGTGTTCCCTTTAATGCACAACCTCTCCAACATAAGTTGTAATCAGTGTTTTTGATCTTGGCCATTCTTACAGGTGTAAGATGGAATCTCAGAGTTGTTTTGATTTGCATTTCTCTGATGACTAAGGATGTTAAGCATTTCTATAAGTGTCTTTCAGTCATTTTAGATTCCTCTGTTGAGAGTTCTCTGTTTAGAACTGTACTCCATTTTTTATTGGATTATTTGTTCTTTTGATGACCAATATCTTGAGTTTTTTTGTATATTTTGGAGATCAGACCTCTGTCCAATGTAGGGTTAGTGAACATCTTTTCCCCTTCTGTAGGCTGTTGTTTTGTCTTGTTGACTGTGTCCTTTGCTTTACAGAAACTTTTCAGTTTTAGGAGGTCCCATTTATTAATTGTTTCTCTCAGTGTCTGTGCTGCAGGGCTTCTATTTAGGAAGTGGTTCCCTGTGCCAATGCGTTCAAGCATACTTCCCACTTTCTCTTCTACAAGTTTCAGTGTGGCTGGCCTTATGTTCAGGTCTTTGATCCATTTGGACTTGAGTTTTGTGCAAGGTGAAACATATGACTCTATTTTCATTCTTCTACATGATGATATCCAGTTATGCTAGCACCATTTGCTAAATATTCTTTCTTTTATTCATTTGATATCTTTTTGCTTCTTTGTCAAAAATCAGGGATAAAGAAGAAAAAGAGTAAAGAGACAGTAAATGTAATATAAAAGAGTACAGACAGTAATAGATTAAAGGATTAAAGAAAATAAAATAAATATTAAACTTGTAGAAAAAGGAATAAAGTAAGAAAAATAAGCCTTGTAAAGATGGAATACATGCAGAGAGTCTGGATTATGTATATTATTATGTTTTCTTTCTTTTTTGACTTTGAAGAAGCTAAGTACAGAGAAACATTTCATTGTATGTGCTGCTGAGCTAAACCAACCTATATATTTTGAAGATATCTTGATTACAAAATTTGGGTGTAAGTATTTGTTGTTTTGGAAAAGAGGTTCTGATATTTCCACAGGACATGAAAACCTGTTGATCAATTCCAGATTAATGTGGTTTCATGGACCAAGATCTCCCAAATGGTTGCTGTGAACACTCCCAAAAATATTTTGCCCAACAAAAAGCAGGAAGCAGTTTGGAGAGAACTATGCCCATATTCCCAAATATTGTTTATAAATGTTTGTTTATATTTAAAGTGGTATATGATATAGAGATGAATAATTTTCATTGGTATGGATCTTGGTTAGTTGGTACAAATTTAAGGTCATTTTTGTTATATACATATGTATATATAAAAATATATATACATATATATTTACTTTTGAGTAAGTTATTGTGTTTGTGCAGCTTATATTAAAATGTAATGTATAATTAAAAAATACAGGCTAGTAGATAGTCATCTTTAAAAGTCAAGTGTGTAGTCATGTTGGTTAGGTTTTCTTGACATATAAAGATACATTTTGGTTAGATAATCTTCAAAACTTTCAAAGACCTATGGAATATGACATTTAAAATGTGTTAAAAACTTAAGACTTTTAATACAACTAGACACATCTGTTGCTGGTAGCACCAATCTACTTCAAGAGGATGATGGGCATGAAAGAGGCTTTCATGGAGTTTGCTAGCCATTTGGGCAAGAAACTGTTCTTGCCTGGACTGCTTGATGGTGTGCTATATGAACTGGACATGCAGGACCCACAGAAAACTGACTGCTGAAGTTGCCTAAACAAGGTGAGACATTACTTCAGGATTACTGCTTCATGAAAGAGTCTGCAAGACATTTTGTAGGACACAGAAAATGTGACTGACAAACTGCCAATATAGGCCGAACTGTCTTTGAAATTTCCTGCTTCATGGAAAAGTCCACTGGAGGCTATGGGCCTGTAGATTAAAGATGGATGCCAAAATGATACAAAAGAACTTTGGGTGACTGTCTAGGCAGTGAGATGTTTTGTCAATCCTAGAGTTTTGGAAGTTATTTACAATGCATTTACTGTTAACTTAGGCAATATTATATCCTTCTAGGGTCTTTGATGGATTTGAAGAATAGATAGTTATAATTATAGTTTTCCTTAGTAATGATAAAAGATAAAGTAGATATAAATGTTGTAACTGTAATTTTTGTTTGATACCTTTTTTGTTATATGTAATTTTACTGTTTTAATGATGTGGGAAGTACTTCTGTATATGAGTTGTATTTATTGGTTAATTAATAAAGAAGCTGCTTTTGACCAATGGCTGAGAAGCTTCTATAAAGCAAAGGACACAGTCAATAAGACAAAAAAGCACCCTACTGAATGGGGAAAGATTTTTAACAACCCTACATGAGACAGTGGACAGATTTCCAAAATATATAAAGAACTCAAGAAATTAGCCATCAAAATTCCAAATAACCCAATTTAAAAAATAGGATACAGAACTAAACAAAGAATTCTCAACAGAAGACTCAAATGGCTGAAAGACAATTAAGGAAATGTTCAACATCATTAGCCATCAGGAAAATACAAATCATAATGACCCTGGGATACTATCTTACACTAGTCAGAATCTCTAGATCAAAAACACCAATGATAGCTTATGCTGGAGAGGATGTAGAGTAAGCGGAACACTCCTCCATTGCTGGTGGGAATGCAAACTTCTATAACCACTTTGCAAATCAGTATGACAGTTTCCCAGAAAGTTGGAAATCAACCTACATAAAGACCCAATCAGAACCCAGCAATATGACTCTTGGGCATATACTCAAAAGATGATCAATCATACTACAAGAACTTTTGTTCCTCCCAGCATTATTCACAATAACCAGAACTTGTAAAGAGCCTAGATGCCACTCAACAAAAGAATGGACAAAGGAAATGTGGCACATTTACACATTAGAGTGCTACTCAGCAGTAAAAAACAATGACATCTTGAATTTTGCATGTAAGTGGATGGAATTAGAAAATACTATCCTGAGTGAGGTAACACTCAGAAAGATGAACATGGTATGTATTCACTCATATGTGGATACTAGCTGTAAAACAAAGGATATTGAACCTATAGTTAATGATCCTAGAGAAGCTAAGTAACAAGGTGAACCCTAATGAAAATACACATAGATCCACCTGGAAAGAGGAAATAGACAAGATTGCACAACAAAATTGAGAGCATAGGGGTGGGGGGAATAGGGAGGGCATAAGGGAAAGACAGGGGAGAAAAGGAGGTGGGAGGAGAACTTGAGGGAATGGGATAGTCGAGATGGAGGGAAGACAAAGATGAGAGCAAGGACAGAAATATTTGGGTTGAGGAAGCCATTATGGGGCTAGCTAGAAACCTGATACTAGAGAATTTCCCAGGAGTCCACAAGGATGACCCCAGCTAAGACCCTAAGCAATAGAGGAGAGGGTGCCTGAACTGGCATGCCCTGTAGTCAGACTGATAAATATCTTAAATATTAACATAGAAACTTCATTCGGCAACTGATGGAAACAGAGGCAGAGACCTGCATTGGAACACAGGACTGAGCTCACAAAATCCTTTTCAAGATTTGGAGGAATGAGAATATGAAGCAAAAAAGAAAGAGAGAGCGAGAGCGAGAGTGAGAGAGACAGAGACAGAGAGAGACAGCTAGCCATTGGTTCTTACTTTGACCTCTGTCTGAAAATGGCGAACCTGCATCCAAGAATCTCAGAATGAGACTGAGTCTGTGAGCTGTTTCCTCCCTTTTTTATAATCCTCTCTAGGTTTGGGATTAAATGTGTGCACTACTGGGATTAAAGACATGCACCACCAGGAATAAAGTCAGGTACTGTCGAATTTCTATGGCAAACTAGTGTGGCTACTGGGATTAAAGGTGTGTGTTACCACTGCTTGGTCTATAAGGCAGACCAGTGGGGCTGTTTAATTCTCTGATCTTCAGGCAAGCTTTATTTATTAAAATATAAAAGAAATGCCACTACAGCTGGGACCATTCTTATTGAAACCAGCACATTTCATTCCCTTGCCCCCATAGGTTTATTGTCATATTAAAATGCAAAAATGAATTTAGTCCAACTTTAAAAGTCCCCATATTCTAGAACAACCTCAAAATTCAAAATTCAGAGACTCAAGGCAATCTCGTAACTATAATCTCCTTTAAAACCAAAACAAAAAAGAAGTCACATTTTCTAAGATACAATGTCAAAGTATATACATAACTATTCCAAAAGAGGGGAAAGGGAAAATAGTGAGGAAATACTGGACATAAAACAAAACCCAAAACCAGCTAAGTAAACTCCTAACACTGCATCTTCATGTCTGAAATCAAAATGTTCTACAGATCTACAACTCTTTAGTTTTAATAAGTCCGAAAGACAAAAAAAAAAAAAAAAAAAAAAAAAAATCTCTCTTAGTGATTTCTGAATGATTACAATCTCTAACAAGACCAAAGTACATTTTAGGTGTTAATATTGTTGCACAATGGATTAGCACTTATTTTCACTACATCAGTGCCTGGTTCTATCCCCAGCACCAAAATTAATAAAAAGTAAATTTATTTGACACGAGGTACCTCAAAATGAAGGTGATTTTCAACATGATTGAAATTCATTTCAGAACAATATGAACCACAAAAGTTGAAATTACAATTACAATTTTCAGGGGGATTTGCTGTTGTTGAGGCTTAGTATTTACCTACAAAGATAGAGATAGACACTGGCAATTCTATCATATATTGCTTGTCTCTTTATAAAGCATTATTTTTGTAGAAATAGAAAATCCAAGAAATCTGAATTTATACATTTAAACTACTATTTGTGTGTCAAAAAGTCAAGGAAATAATAATCTAACTAGACACACGCAGTATCAAGATTGTAGAAGAACAAGACCAATGTCCAGAATTCATTATTAGTGTGCAAATAAGTTTGGAAATTTGGGCAAGTTGATAAGGAGCCAGAGAAGCAATAATTTGTAATACAGCAAAGAACACAAACTTAAGTGATATTGTGTGCTTTTCTTCTGCTAATATTAGCCTCCGAAATTAGTAATTATACTTGCACCAAAATATTAGGATAAAACAAATCTCTAAGAATAAAAATTATATATTATAGATGTATTAGTGCTTGTATCTTGTTTGTGTTATCTGAAACAATGTGTATTAGTTAGAGATACTATGGATCTGATGAAATTCCACGAACACAGCAAAAGCTTAGGCATTTATTTACCTTACTCTTCCACCATGCTGTTCATCACTGAAGGAAGTTGGGACAGGATCTCAAACAGGAAAAGAACCTGAAGGCAGCATCTGATACAGAGGTCATGGAGAATTGCGGCTTAGAGACTTGCTCCTTATGGTTTGCTTAGCCTGCTTTCATATAGAATGCTGGACCACTAGCTCAGGGGTTACCTAAATTGAGTGTGTCATTCATCATAAATCATCAATCAAGTAATAATCTATATGGTTATAATAATCTACATCCCAATCTTATGGATCCATTTTCTCAATTGAAGTTGTCCATCTCTAATGAATCCTGCTTCTTTCAAGCTGACATAAAGCTAGAAAACAAGATATTCCAGGATAAAAACAAATTTAAGCAATATGTAGCCACGAACCCAGCCTTACAGAAAGTACTAGAAGGTAAACCACAACTAAGGAAGGCTAACGACACCCATAATAACACAGTCAGCTAACAACCCTACACCACCTCAACTCAAAAAAGGGAGACACACAAACCCTACCACAAAAAAGAAATTGAC
>PVIU01020785.1:0-33192 GCA_004026605.1 Ondatra zibethicus | reverse complement strand
TCTGAAGTTCTGAAAAGCAAAACAGCCAGTCACTAGCTCTTACATCAACTTCAGCCCGAAATGGTGATCCTGCCTCCATGAATCTCAGAATGAGACTGTGTCTGAAAACTGTCTCCTCCCATTTTATAATCCTCTCTGGTGCTGGGATTAAGGTGTGCACCACTAGGATTAAAGACATGCACGTCCTAGTTTCTATGGCAACTACTGTGTTTACTGGGATTAAAAGTATGTGTAACCACTTCATGGTCTGTAAGGCCGACCCATGGAGCTGTTTTACTCTCTGATCTTCAAGTAACCTTTATTTATTAAAATACAATTGAAATCCCACTACACATCCTCCTTTCATAATAATTTATTTACTTATTCAGATCCAATTATTTTAATTAGTGATTCCCATATGAATGCCTTAGATATGAACCATATAGCACTAAATTGCCCAGCACAATTTATCTTTTCTCAATTTGAGATACAAACATATTATTTTTAAGCCATAATGTTTCTTTTCTTGTAATTCCCAAGAACATGTATTAATATCATAATTACATTATATTCTAACTTTTAATGTCCCAGAATTTAAACATTGAAATGCTTAGAATTTCAGTTTCTTTATTATATCCAATCTTTTTATAACCCAAAAGTTCTTTAAAATCTAATGTCTCTGAACTGTTGGCTCCTATAAAATGAAAAATAACTTAATAATTTCTTACTGAAAGAGGGAAGAAAAAGGACATAGCCACAATAAAATAAATCTAAAAACAAACTCCAACTGTGTAAACATCTGAGGATTCATGTATATGCTCAGTTTCCTGAAATAGGCTCTAAAATTTTAGGTTTTCTTCATGGGTGTCAATAATAATAATAATAATAATAATAATAATCCTGTATGATACTCATATGGTGTCCCTATTGGTCACACTGAGTACAAGATATTCTATTTCAGTCATGAAATCTTCAATCTACGGTTTTGAAAGATCCTTTGCATCCCAGGATTTGCTTCCTATGTACAACATTTTACCAAAATCTTTACATAAATGCTATTGGGGCATTATTGATAGTTGCTTTAAATTTTGTGATGATAACATACTTACATCATTTCTTCTTTCCATTTCCTCATTTCACCTACTCTCAAACCTCCCCATGTTCACTTTCAAATCTACAGTCAAATGCATCCTCCTAGAATTTAAAATGTCACAGAAAACTCCTTGTTCCTTTTACTCTATAAGCATTCTGAAACTTCTTTTATAATATTCTCTTAGCCTTTAATGGGGAAATGTTTTATAAATTTATCCAAATGAACCAAGCTCCACAATTCTGCATTTGGATGGGTTGTGATCTTCTGCAGTGACCTTTCACTGTTTCAAAGAGAAGTTTCATTCATGAGGGTTAAATCCACACTTATCTATAGGTATAATAAAAATGCTTAGATGGTTACTAAAGATTATAATGCTTTAGTAAAACTGTAAAGAATAGTAGTTTCTCCTCTAGGAATATTAACTACATTAGTGCTCGGTAGTCAGCTATGTTTCTAGTGGCAGCATGCATTATTTTTATGTTGAGCAGATCTAATGTCCAATCAGAGAGCTGTTGGTTAATATCAAGGTGTAAGTGCCACTATTACATCTTTAGGTTTATTGTGCCATTCTGGTGGTTGTTGTGGTTTGCCGGTTTCAGAGCTGTGAAAGATTGTTGTAAGCTTGCTTGGCATAGGCTGTTATCAGAAAGCTGGGTAAGAAGCATCAGGTCAGTTCCAGGTTGGGGACCTCTAGGCAATGTATCTGAAGTGTATGTTGTCTTCAGTAATAAGAACTACTTTTCTACTTTTATGGAGAGAGTTATAGCAATCAATAGAAATAGACTTTATGTTTTGAGAGTCATTTAGACAGACATAAAGGGAAACTTAAAAGAAAGCTTCTAATGCGTGTAATTGGGGTTTTGTTTGGTAAAGGAAGCTAAGATGTTACAAGTTTATTTAAGCTTCATATGTGTTATTGCTCATGGATTTATGTTTTATGTTTTTTAGATACATAGTTGATAATATGATACCTGATGACTATTCAGACATCCTAATCATTATTTTGCCCTCCTCCCTCTTTTTTATTTGATATGAAAACATAGTTTTAAAGGATGAATGGTACCTGAGAATCAGTTCAAGGAGTTCTCTTCTAGTTTAAGTAGACATGCAGATTATGTGCTCCCCACATTAAAATAATATACATATACTGCCAAAAAATAAAGAGTGTTTAAAGGGTGAAGCATTAGTACGAGGCAGTTTAATTTAGACATATTTAAGTACAGTTCAATTTTAGAAACAAAATTCTGATAACAATCATCTGTGTGCACTAGAAAACTTAAGTTATGTTTACCTTTGAAACTCTTCTGCAAAGTACATGTCACACACACACACACACACACACACACACACACACACTTGGGGGCCTAGGATCTGGTCTGATCTCAGTCATAACAGATAGCATAGAGGTCACCAGGCTATAAGGTGCATGAAGCATCTTCTGCAAGGAATGGATTCTATTGACTATTGACTGAGAAACAAAATTAAGTTCTGGGGAAGAAGAGTCTGTGATAAATATAGTAATCTGAGGGAATTAAGGTATACCCTGGCCATACATACAGAACAGATCACCAGGCTATTAACACAGTTAACTCCAGGCCTTCAGGTTGGAAAGCAGACACACATATCCACCATTGCCATGAGGGCCAACCTCCAGCAGGGCAGGATTAGAAGGGAACCAACAGATTTTGTGTACTGGGACATTTTTATTGGAGGGGTAAGAGAAAAAAAGTCACACATACTTAATGCTTTCCTTCACATCATTCTTTTATTCTTCTTCTGTATTCTTCTTACTTTATTTTTCCTCGACAGCTTATATCTTCCAACACAATCTTTCAGGAATGGGCTTCTTCTTTTCAAGTGAATGATTATAATGAACTTAGGTAAAGAAAATGTTTTTCATTTTCCTTACATGATTAAAGTGAAGTCGTCCAAAGATTCCAAATACATTCACATAAGTAACTTGCTATAGATTAAAAGAGTCTGAGCAAGCAGCGTATCTTTCTCAGGCAGTTCTTTTGTTGGCAGGCTGCATATTGTGGTTACAAAGAAAGAATCAATCACTTTATTAATTATTTTGAAATGTATCATAAGAATGTGCTCTATTGACTGGGAAACAAAATTAAGATAAAGTTCTAGGGAGGAATAGTTAGGGATATAGTATAAGGAATCTTAAAATAATCACACACCTAAGCTTTTATACATGAAAAAAACCAGTCAGCTTTACTCTAAACCTTTAGGGTGCATACTCACACATCAACAGATTTTATATCAGGAGACTGAAGGATGAAAAGGGTACAAGGTGGTAATCATCATTTTTGATCACCAAGTATTAATAGCAAGGAAAGTACATCAGTTAATAACAATTGGACTGCTTTGCTTTTGATCCCAAACCTAATAAATCTACCCCTCAGCTATGTGTTCTTGTTAACTTCAAAGATTTTTTATCTCAAAACTCTTATCAAAACATATTAATCTCACCTGACACATTTCTCTTCAATTGAAGAGTTCTGCCTGCATGTTGAACACTCCTGGTTTCCATAATGCTTGTCTGTAAATACAAAGATCTCCTGCCCTCTACATCTCCTCAGTTTTAAGTTTTATAAGATAATAATGACTCTAATATAGGTTATGGCAGATTGAATCTATGGGTATTCTAGTTAATATAACAATGTATAAGTGGATTATAAAACTAGCTAACAGAAAACCAAGCAAAAATTATGCCATGATAGCCATTCAAAGATAACAAAAAATTTTGTCTATACCTTTATGCAAATAATTAATTTTATTGTAAGTAGTGTGAGAAAAATCTGACACATCAAAGCAACACATACCAAGAAATTGTTTGCAACCAAGATTATTCTTGAGCAAAAAATAATCTGTAGAGCCTCTACTTCATAAAATTGTGATTCTCAATTCACCCTCTCTTGATTATTTTCTGCTTGTATTTTTTTTTTGCTATATATTGGTAGTTTTACTAATCATACAGGCAATGCTTTGAGACCACTCTTTATATTCCAGTAATCATTTCAGGGATATGCAATAAAAAAGTCATCGTGGCTGCAAACATTATAGGATTCAGTATATGCAAAGTATCATCACAATTTTGTGGAAAGTTCTCCTAATTCTATTGATTACTTCTAAATAATTAGCAAAATGGGTGTAATATAGCCAATCCCACATGCATCATGAATAATACAATCCCAGAGACAGATATAGATGTTCAAGTTGAATATCAGAGAAGCAGAGCAGTAAGCCATTAGAGAGAACATTTACTTCAACCAATGCTCAGACTAAAGGGACGATCCTGTACAATGCACTGCTATTTTCAACAAACCTCAAATTTAGAGACAGTAACTCTCTGAAGTGTGGTGTCTGAAGTTTGGTAGAGACACAGTGAACTCTAGAGGATCATCCCTTCAGTCAGATACATCAGAGTGGGAGCCATCTGGGACCTTATTCATTTTCTAGAAAGACATAGATATAAGTCCATCTGGTGTTAAAAGAAATTTTCTGTAGAAGAGTTAGCTACTCCTGTCCATGCTACTGTACCCAATAATGATATGTGGAAGACAAAATTGGTGCTAATAGAATGAACGCTATGTTAGACACTGTTTATATTTCTGTTTAGTATATTCTTAGATTTGAATTCCTGAGATCACCTGACGCTTATTCAGAACAGATAACACTAGGTGTTCCAAGTGTTTTACCAAAGTTATCTTTGTTATCCTATCATTAAATTGACTGTGCTGGCTCAGGAATTTACATCATTATTCTGTCCACACATTGTATAATATTTTTCTATTTCTATGTATGTAGCATAATGATAGATGTTAAATGTTTTGCATATTTAGAGACTCTTTTAGTAGATTTGTGCATGGGTCCAAAGGACAAAACAGAAAATTGATTAAGAAATGGTGTAAAGGACAGGCGTTTCTGTATAGTTCTTGATCATTTTATTGCTGGCCAAGGCACAAGTGATACCCATGAAGGTGGTTGGGAAAAGTTCCAATAGTTTTTGCCTGTACATGTTAAAAAGGTCACAAAGGTTAAAATGAGATGCTTCTTTAAGCCTTAATGTTTCTAACTTGGAGTCCTAGTTGTAGCAGTGGTTACCGTAACAGTAGTTATTGGACAAAGAGTCTCTAGAGCCTTTCAACACAATAAAGGCTTTTGAACAGGTGTTGGAAGTGTTTCAGCCCTAAATGGTTAGATCCTGTTGATGAAGCATATTACTTTGACTGCAGGACTTGGAGAAATAAAATTGAATCTGTTCAGGTCTTATTTGCTGGTGCATTCTTTGTTAGTTCAGGTTTATCACTCCCAGTTTCATCTGTAAAGTGCTGGATTTTTGGAGTCATCCACCACTTCTGGATCATAATCATGTCACCTCCTTTTCTGCATAGATCCAAGAGGAATGAAGGGAGAGGTTTGATGATTCCATTTAGGAATAAGTCTGTAGAATATGATTAGGAGTTTATTTTATCCTGGTCATAAATGACTCAAAAGTAAACTCCTGGCACTGGAGGTATTATTTGGTGGCATAAACAATTTCGTTGGGGACTGTCTTTCTTATTGTGAGGTGATTATTGAAGTTCCATTTATATATGTATTTATTTTAAGAAAATTTTAAGTATTTTTTGACAAATTCACACATAAGTACTGTATTTAGACCATTTCAACCCATTCTTTTACCTCCCTATTTACTTTCAAATTCATGTACTATTCTTATAATTTGAAGGTATATCCATATAATGACACACACATATCTCATGTCTAACACTGAATTTATTAGGTGTTACTCATATATTCATAATTTTCACTTTCTGTGACCACTTTCTATGTGTGTGTGTGGGGTTGTATTTATGTGTGCGTTTTTTCTGTTTTTATTTTTATGTGCTTTTGTCTGTAGTTAGGGATGAACTTCATGGATATTCTGTCACACTGAAGGGCACATTCAGGGAGAATAGTGCTTCTTCATCTCATATACCTATCTGCTTGTTTTCTTCAACTAGCAGTGGGACCTTGTGAGTTTTCCTTCACATTGGCAATTCAACTTAAAGAGCCATTATAACATTCTTATTTAGGTATCCTTATTGCTGAGATTTCATGGGTATAGTTTTTCTGTCGTATATAGAAGATGCTATCTCACAGCAGATATAATGTTTCTCTGTATCTTACAGTCTTTGGGCCATCTCTTCCAGTACTTTCTCTGATGCTCCAGTTTGGTTGCATTTTTAAATTTTAGCATGCCATAGTTGGTCATTTGCATTTTGACCAGAGGATTACTGTAATCATCTCCTTCTGCTGCAAAATAAAGCTACTTTGCAGATGGCAAGTGCTAAATTAATATGTAAGTATAAAGACAAATATTTAAAATTAAATTTGAATTATACTGGCTCAGAAAATTAGCAAATCTTTCTAAATTTCATGATCTCACTATCTTTGAGCATATGATTGTTAATAATGTGTGTAATAATTTCTTTCCTTGACAAAGATATTTATTTGTTTCCTGATCAAAACTATCATGAACAATTTGTGTGTGGCTAGGGGTCACCAAGTCTTTAATACCCTGACAAGGAATATGATTTCAGAAATGATGGTATTTGAGGAAATTTGTTAAAATTGTGAAGTTTATCTGGAAGTTTTGTAGCACTATTTTGTTGTGATATTTTGTTTGTGCTGTAACAAATAAAGCTTGACTGAGGATCAGAGTATGGAGTGAGCCACCAGTTAGCCATAGAAGCCAGACAGTGGTGGCATACATCTTTAACCACAGAACTTGGTTGCCAGAGGTAGGTGGATATCTGTGAGTTCAAAGCCACCCTGGGCTACACTAAATTGATCCAGTCCCAAAGAGAAAAAGACTCAGGCAGTGGTGGCCCACACCTTTAATCCCAATACCAGTAATATGGAAACAGAAAGGCATATGGTTGGGCAGAGAGAGGAATATAAGGTGGGAGGAGACAGGAGTTCAAGGCATTCATTATGAGAATTCCTAGGCACAGGATTGCAAATTTGGTCTGAGGATTCAGTAGAGTAAGAACTAATGGCTGGCTTCTCTGCTTCTCTGATCTTTCAGCATTTACCCTTATATCTGATTTGGGTTTTTTATTATTAAAACCAGTTAGAAACTATGCTACACTGTTATTTATTTTATGCACATCAACATATCATGATGGTGAGGAATAGAGCAAATATAAAGTTGGATGACACAAGATACTTTAAAGTAAGTATCTGGTACTTTAAATAAGACATTCTAAAATAAGCCTCAAGGGAATGCAGAATAAATGGAAGTGAATGTGTTTACAGCTTGTCTACCATGTGATGTGGGATGCACTGTAGAATCTTCTTCCTTGGTCTTACTTTACTCCATGTTGTGGTTCACAATGGAAGAATACAGACATTTTCCCACTTCCTAATATTTCAGAAAACCAAAATTGAATCTTGAGGAGGACCTCAGAGGTAAACTTCAAAGATGTGATGGGAGAAGACTGGAGGTTTAAGTAGGGTAGGCAACCTTCTGTCTTTGAATTATATTCAATGTGCTACTTATCATTTTGACATTAAATATGCCTAGATGGAAGTTTGACTCAGTCGCTAGGATATAAACTTTGTAATTTTGAGGACTTGAGGTCACATCCAGGGACAGTGGTATAGGTGTTCAATCCTAGAACATGAAATACAGTGCAGATTTTTTGGTTTTGATAGCTATTATTTGATGAATTTTATTGAGAAATACTCTCTCAAATGAACTACTGGTAGCAGACATTTGAATCAAAGAAGTAGTTGTTGATTACAAGATCAGAGTGGCACACATGACCTCCTATTAGTTAAGGCTGTTGGTCCAAGACTTGATGCTGGTCAAGCCAACTCAAATCTCAATCCGCTGGCTTGAGGAAGTCATAGAGTCCCATCTCTATTTTAGTATATATTCACATCTGATGGCCTTTTTAAAAATGATCTTTTCTCATTTTACATACCTATCCCACTTCCTCCCCTGCTCCCACACTACCCCTTCCCTGTACACTATACCCACTCACTCATCTGCGAGCATAAGGCTTCCATTGGGGAGTCAACAAAGTGTGACATATCACTTTGAGGTGGAACTAAGGCCCTCACTTCTATATTTAGGCTGAGCAAGATATCCCTTTAGAAATAATGGGCTCCAAAAAATCATTTAAAGCAGTAGGGGAAAATCTTAGTTCCTCTGCCAGTAGCTGCAAAGACTGCCCTAACCACACATCTATCACCCACATTCAGAGGGCCTACTTTGTTTCTATGCAGGTTCTCCGGCTTTCAGTTCAGAGTCAATTTGCTCCCACTATCTCAGGTGAGCTGTTTCTATGGGTATCCCCATCATGGTCTTGGTCTCTTTGCTCATATTGTTGCTCCTCACTCTTTTGCACTGGTCTCCAGAAGCTCACCCCAGTGCTTAGCTGTGGTATTGGCCTCTGTTTCCATTAGTTGCTGGATGAAGATTCTATTATGACAATAAAGGTAGTCATCAGTCTGATTACAGGAGTAAGCCAGTTCAGGCACTGCCTCCACTATTGTTTAGGGTCTTAGCAGCATTCATCCTTATAGACTCCTGGGAACTTCGTGGTATCCAGGTGTCACGCTGGCCCCATAATGGTTCCCACTGTTGGATGAGGGCTGCTTGTTTGTCCTGGCTAGCTTAGTCCCAAAATAACCACACAGAAACTGCATTAATTAAATCACTGTTTTGCCCATTAGCTCTAACTTCTTATTGGCTAACTCTTACATCTTAAATTAACCCATTTCTATTAATCTGTATATCACCGCTAGGTCATGGCCTACCAGCAATGTTCCGGCATGTCTGACTCTGGCGGCAGCTCCAAAGTGTTTCTATGATTATAATGTCTTCCTCCCAGAATTCAGTTCTATCTTCCCTGCCTACCTAAGTTCTGCTTTGTAGGAGGAGGGTTGCTTGTTGGTTCCTGGCTGCCCTGAAATAATCACACAGAAACTATATTAATTAAAATGCTGCTTAGCCCATTAGCTCTAGCATCTTATGGCTAACTCTTGTATTTATTTAACCCATTTCTATTAATCTGTATATTGCCGCGTGGCAGTGGCTTACTGGCAAAGATTTGGCATGACTGACTTTGATAGCTCCATGGCATCTCTCTGACGCTGCCTTCTTCCTCCCAACATTCAGTCGAGTTTTTCCCACCTACCTTAGTTTTGCCCTATCAACAGGCCATGGCAGTTTCTTTATTCATTGATGGTAATCACTGCATACAGAAGGGACTCCCACATCATCCCACAATCAATATACCCCTTTCCTTGCTTTCCTTCTCTGTCCTTCCCCCATCTTGACTGTTGTCTTCCCTCATTTATTCTTCTGCCTCCTCCTCTCCCCTCCCTCTCTTTTTTCAGCCCCCCTCATGCTCCCAATTTTCTCAGGAGATCTTGTCTATTTCCCCTTCCCCAGGGGATCCATGTATGTCTCTCTTAGGGTCCTTCCTTTCAAAGCTTGCATAGCATTTTCTTGTACCTTGAAAACTAATCCTCATGGATAAGGTAAAATAAGGAAATCTTGGCTCTGTGTCTGAAATTCATGTTGTCTTCATGAGCAATAGGGTGTTACTCTCCATCTCTTAGGGCCAACCACAGGCAATAGAAATAATCTGTATGATTTAAGAGTCTCATGGACATTTCTAAATAACTAACAAAGGGGACTTCTTATACCTGTTGTTGGCATTTTGATCAATTGGGGAAGCATTGCCTGATCACATATGAAGTTTAAGTAACATTTCATATGTGAAGTTACTTAAACTTCATATGTGTATTTATTCATAGATTTATATTTATTATATACTTTAGATATATAGTTGATAGTGTTATTCCATATGACTTTTTAGACATCCTTATCGTTATTTTTTCTCATCATTTTTTCTATTTTATCTGTATCCTCCCTCCATAAATAACACACATTTCTTTATCTCCCAATGAAATGACCTCTATTGATGATTTTATGTTAATTGTTTAGTTAATTTCTGAAAGGCAAGGCTACATTCAAAGGTATTTAGTACTTTTAATTGTCATATTTGTAGTGGTGTGGGGTGAGCTAGTTCTCCCAGGACATGAGACAAAGTGACAGGCAGATCATTGAGTTTTGTTGAACAGAAAACCTGGATTACTGAGCCAATTATTTCCATTGAGATCCACTGTCTCAAATGAGTCAGAAGTAGTAGACAACAATACTATAAAAGTATTTACTGGACATAACAGAACAGTTGGACTCATGAGATCCTTAAAAATTAGACTGCATGCACATGGCTTGTAATGGATCCAGCCAGTCAATATCTCACTACAGCTAGAGGAGGGACTCATGGATTTCCACCTCTATAGGCTGATGGAGATGGGAGAGTCAGTTTTCTTCAGGGAGGTTTGTCCTGAGAACCTACACATTCTCTAGTAAATTGTCTTACATCCATGCATGTGCAGGCAGCCCTAAATTGACTCATTTGCTGTAAAGTAGAGAAAGATTATATGAAGTTAAGACAGAATATTGATAATAGGTATACAGGAGGAAGTTTAGAAACACAGTGTATTCTAAAATTGAATGAAGTATTTTTTAATCAAAAATATTTTTATATAGTATATTCTTGTCGTGTTTGTCTCATTCTCTTCTTCCTGGTCCTCCATACCTCCATATCTATCCAACTCCATGTTTTTCTCTTTCACTACAAAATATATAGTAAAATAAAAGGACAGATAAGCCAGAATAGGATAAAACTAATAGAGAAAGAGAAAAACACCAAACAAAACACCAGAATCAAAATAAAACAAGAGAAACAAATATCATTCAATGATAAAGATACACAAATACTACCCATAAAACACAAATTCTGAAATCATAATATATAAACAACAATCCATGGAGGCAAAACAGTGTCAGACAAAGCATTTTGAGAAAAACATATCCAAAAATACAGTTCAGTTTATTTTGAGTTGAGTGCTACTCTTGGGCATGATGCCTGCTATTTAGAGCTATTTGTATATACAGTAAGACTCCATCTGAAAGAAATCTATTTTTCCATTGTGAGTTTTGTTAATTAAAGAAAGTCTCTGGAATATTAATGTGAGAGCATATTCCCTTTCTCTCTTCTCAGTGCTGGGAACTCATCTTGCTTGATCCTTTACAGGTCTTGTGGATGATGTCACATTCTCCATCAGTTCATGTGTATGCCAATTCTGTTGTGTCTGAAAGACATTGTTTCATTTTTTCCCTTTTACCTAGGCCTACATTTGAAAATCTTTTCAGCTCCATTTCAGAAAGCATTACACATAGACAAACACACACAGAAAGACAGAGGCAGAGACAGAGAGACATACTCTGGCCATCACATGTATTCATATATGTAATTACTCTATAAAAACAAACAAAAAGATCTGTGTGTCAACATATATAAGTACACACAAACACACACACATGAGAGAGAGAAAAATGATGAAAGTATAAAGATTTTATTATTTATTTATTAAAAACATCTTAAATAATTTCTTTATTAATATGACATTTGTAATAAGCTCCATGCTTAATTATAGTACTGCTTTATCAGTGTTACCACCAACCATTTCTTCATTTAATGCCAACAACTTTTTGTAGTAGTGCATTCTAATGAACATAAAACTCTTATTCAGTGTGAGAGCTCACAAATATAACCATAGAGTTGGGGAAACAGACACAGGGATATTGTTAAGGGTTTCTTGCATATTTCACTTGGTAGCCAACAGTCATAATCAGAAGGACCCAGCAAAAAATGGAAGGCTTATGGAAAATAACCATCATGGACTTGCAAGCAGCCAGATACATGCTCAGCAGTCAGGTACTACTGCCTGGTTTTGTGTGTTGTTAATTGAAGCCAGCAACAAGGTAGATTACATTTTCTTCTGTCTTTAACTCTTCCCTGTTTCTTTGGCAGTAAACAAAGAGGTGTAATGCCTGGGTGAAATAGCACTTATAATAGAGGTTATAATTTTTATTTATATCTCTTGCTTTGTGCTTTCTCTCTCCCTTTATCTTTGCAGATATCACTTTACCCATTATTTTCACACAATCAGCCAACCACAACCAACTACAGCTGATATTAATCCATGTACATAGGGTTTTGACAGTTCCCTGGGTGGAGTCCAACTCTTGGATGGTTCCAGGTTCTAGCAAAGGTTTTGACTAGCATTTCATATCTCAGAAATGAAGGACTTGCTACTGTGATCTGCAGTTTAAATGGAAACATTAGAAATCATGCATTGACAGATTTGCTGCGATTACTTCAGACCTTAGAGTTATTAGGCACATGCTTCATCTGTTGAGAAATTTTTACCTACCTAAGGCCTCAACATCTGCATTTAGAGGTGGCATTCATAACTCAAATTAGATTCAGCTTTATCTGAGAAAATTATGGTTCACTTTGGGCTTCTGAATATGATAGAGACAGAAAAAAATTTTATTCCTTATATCCATTTGGTGGACACCCTAGGTGAAGGACTGAAATGTCATGCAACTATTACCTGCCACCCTGAGGATCACTAGAAACCTATAGCCATAAAATTTGTTGACACTATCTTACCTTGCACTGAACATTCACCAGAAAGCAAAGTACTATAGCCTTGTCATCTACTTTGTTGCCATTCTGCTGCCAATAAGATTCTCAGAAATTCTATGTTCTGATACAAATTTAACTGTCAGGCTTAAGTTGCTATTGCTATGTGACAAATACAGTTTTGTTCTTTCTCTTCCCTCTTTCTTTTTCCTTTTTGATGCATACTCTCAACATACTGATGAGTATGTCTTTATCAGCATCTCATTCCTGTCAGTCACTTCCTTGTCCTAATTCATGCATGTTAATGTCATTATGTTGCTTTGTCTGAGCTGTTTGTTGGAATGACAAACATTTTTCCAATCGTATCTATTACACTACTTGTACCAATAATTATCTGCCTGATTGTAATTTCATTCTCTTCATGTTTACTTTTTTATGGAGTATGTTGACAGGACAAAAGTGTATGATTGGAAAAGCCAATCAAGTAAGAAACACTAGACACAAGTCAAGAAAACACATGTACAAATAGGAGTATTTCAACTCATTCAGATCTCAGAAGAAGAGGATTTTAGGAGTTTGTTGGTGGAATGATGGATTGATAGTCACATCTGGGAAAACTGAGGTTATAATGAGGCTGATATATGTAGAGGTGATATGCAAATATGGATAGAGAAAGAAAGAACCCAAAGGAGAGAGAGAGGTGTTACATCCTTTTAGCCACAAATGGGTAATGTATAAGGGGCAGAAATTGCAATGTCTCAGAAGAAAGCCCTTCTAAGCCCCCAAAATAAAACTGAAGAGCCAGCAATAGTTCAGAATACAAAACATCCATTTGGTAATAATGCTTATTCTTTTAGAAAGTTATGCAAGGGATATTGTATCTGTAACATACAAAAAATGAAGTTGTTAGTTAAAATCTTATTTTACTTACTAATCACAGTTCCCTCACCCTTCTCTCCTCCTCCTCCCCACACATTCTCTCTACCTTACCCCTCATTTGCTCATGAGAGAAGGTAAGGCCTCCCATGGGCAGTCAACAAAGTCTGTCACATCACTTGAGGCAGGACTAAGACCCTCCTCCCCCATATCTATGCTGAACAAGATATCCCTCCACAGGGAGTGGGCCTCAAAAAGCCAGATCTGCCCTAGAAATAAATACTGGTTCCATTGCTAGTGGCCTCACAAATTGCCCAGGCCACACAACTGTCAGCCACATTCAGAGGGCCTAATTTGGTCTTATGCAGGTTCTCCAGCTCTCAGACCAGAGTCAATGAGCTCCTGTTTGCTCAGGTAAGCTATTCTGTGGGTTTTCTCATCATGGTCTTGGCCCCTTTGCTCATAATATTGTTCCTCCCTCTCTATGACTGGACTCCAAGAGCTAAGTCCAGTGCTTAGCTGTGGATCTCTGCATCTGCTTCCATCAGATACTGGATGAAAGTTTTCTGATGACAATTCAGGTAGTCATCAATCTGATAACAAGGGAAGGGCAGATAAGATACCCTCTCCACTGTTGCTTAGATTCTTAGCTGGGGTTATCCTTGTGAATTTCTGGGAATTTCCCTAGTGCCTAGTTTCTTGGTAACCACATAATGGCTCTTTATACTGAGGGAATAGATAAAATATTTAGAGCACATTTGTCTCTATTGAATGAAGATAACAGGCAAGAAAACCATCTCAACAATCTTTGGAAACATTTTCATTGGTTTTAGCAAGATTAATGATTTGTATCATTGTTGTTCATCACCATGTGGTAGTCCTTTAGTTTGGTGGAAGTTCTTGAAACGTTTTCCATTAGCCAAGCTTATGTTTACAATCAACCATTCATTCTGATCTATTGCAACTTTGTGAGAATCATTAAGAGTTTAATGTCATAATTGATTAAAGTTTAGTTAGCAAAGTAAAATGCTTTTGGAGAACTTGCTGGACCACGTACTGGAGTTCTATAGAAGGAAGAGTAGCTATAATTATCTGTCTGGCTCCTGCATTAGGAAATACACCTGGAAGTTTTGTAAAGGATGTTGTTGTGGGCTGTCCCACATTGGGCTGCCTTTTGTCAGGGGTTGCTTTTTTGAGGGTAATTATTATCATGATTATAACGATCTGTTCTGTCTCTTTAAGAGACAAGCTATGCCCACTCCCTCCCCTTTCTGCTGAGGCAGGCAGATCTTCCTTCCTGCTTGCATCCCTAGTCTCTTCCTTTTCCATCTCCCTCTCGAAAAGGAAGCTTCTGTTTCTCCTCTCTCTCTCTCTCTCTCTCTGCCTCTCTGCTCTTCTCTTCTCCCTTCCCCCTCTATAACCCACTAAATGAATATCCCACCTCACTCTGCAGGGTATGCCTATCCATCTGTCTTTCACCTGCCATGTGTTTCCCTGACTGGGACCAGCCACCTTTGGAGACCTGTGACATGGTCTCATGATCTGCCAATTTGTCTGTCTCTACTTGTGGCCTGCTGCAGCCACTTGGGGAACCACACCATTCCTGCCTGGGACTGGCTGCTTTTGTGTCCCACTGTTAACTGCCATCCTCCACATGGCCTACAGCCTGCCGCCACCAGAGATCCATAGCATTTTTTAATTAATCCATTACATTGTTGCTGTGACTTAGATGGCTCTCTCACCCTGAGCCACTCTCCTGGGGTCAAGATCCAGAACCAGGTATTTCTTCCACAACAACCATGTGTTCCATATGCCTGAGCACAATTTCTACAGTGTGATTTCTACACACAACACTGGCTTCATTTGTTGAGTTTCCCCCATTCTGGCCAGCTTAACCATTTCTCTGAACCCAAGGAATTGACCGGTGAGCTCCTGGAAATCTTTTGGTATTCCTAGAAACGGGGGGACATCCCCCAACCACAGGTGGTTGAGCCCTTTGCTGACATTCCCTTAGCTAAAATCATGACCAGACTGACCTGGGGTCAGTCCTCCTATGCTAACACTACATACTCTGTGCAGTGCATTCGAATGGGAGCCCATGGTCCTTCAGTTTTTCTTTCTCTTTTTTTCTTTTTCTTTTCTTTTCTTTTTCCCCTACAGTAAAAAGCCACTTGGAGTGGCTTTTGGCCTCTCTGGCTGCCAAGTCACCCTCACCGAATCCAGTCAGACTGTCGCACCCCAACTGGGGGTGGAGGATGCTATGCCATGTGTCCTGCGGTTTTTGCTTTTTTAAGGTATTTTGTTGTGAATGATGGCATAATCCTTCTTATTTATTTAGTTTTTGAAGTTGTATGGTAATTGCACACTTGTTTTAGAGGCAGGAGTTTGCTTAGCAGTTTTTCTGAGCTGCCTTTTGGGGATTAGAATCATTACACCTCTTTAAGAATTTTAATAAGATGCTTAAGATTCCCTATAAACAACCATAAATAGACACTGGATATTTTATTAAAAGTTTGTAAGCTATCCTTTTAATCCAAGCTGCACGTCTGCCTAGCTGATAGGCTCAACTTGCACATGCACATTTTCACAGACACCTCTCTGGGAGGAGCAGAGCTGTGCTTCTGCCCACAGCTGAAGCTAGGCTAGGGCAATTAGCTGTGTTGTTTTGCAGCTTGACTCTCTGCTAGGGACCTGGGAACTAGTTTCTCCTCAGATTGACTCATAGGTGAAGCTGGGAGCAGATGGGGTGCAACTGGGCTCTCTTTATAGCTTGGCAGTCCCACTAGGGTACTTGGGATCAGGAGGCTGGTCCCTCATTGCCTGCTGTGGGCACAGGCCATACTTTTTATGTTTAGGAGTCCAGTGTTAGAGTCGGCTGACAAATATACAGGTTCTCATGTGTCTGCTATTGCAGCAGTTACCAGATTGATGCAGGAGACCTAAAGCTTATGTGGGTATAGCCTCACCATCTTTTTAATCTCTGTGTTTTTCTATTAAATCTTATAATCACAAAATTAGGAGAATTCCTGTATCAGGCCATGCTGCCTCTAGCCATTTCCTGTTGACTATGTCTGGGCACTGGCTGTGGAAGGCATAGCTTTCATAATTTTCCTGTCTCTTGCCTTTCCAGGCTGTGCAGTGCTTTGTGGGCCAGACTCACTTAGATGGGTAAAGTTTGTGTATGCATGGGATGCCACAATTTCAGTGGTATCCCAGGCTGGATTGTAGTATGCCACACCCATCTGTGCTATATGCACTACCATACAGTTAGTGAACTGGGCAAGGGGCTGGAGACTGAAACACAGAAAGGCTCACAGACACGGAGACAGACAGAGTCACAGGTCATCCTTGAAGCCAGAATGCCCTAAGAATGCCCCCTTTATTGTGTCCAGGGGCAGCTTATATAGGGATAGCCATGCCCCAGCCAAACACACCAGAAAGCATTCTCCTGCGATCAGGAACTCCTGAGGATCTCATGCTCAGAGCAGCTGTAGGCACTCAGATCAGGGGAAAACAAGTTGTTTATAAGAAATTCAGGACAGGGGGTTCACAGCTCTCAACACTGGACCATGCAGAGCATTGCCTTCACCCTTTCCACTGCTCAGCATTGACAGAGGCTGTGGCTCCATGACCACTGCCTGGATTTGTAGAGCAGGGTATGTGCAAAGGGACTCATGCTCCCTTCATTCTTTCAGTAGTGATCATGACTGGGGACAAAGGTGGAGCTGTGTTTTGGCCTCTCCAAGTACAGTAACAGCCCGAAGATGTTGGTGGGTGTACCGCCAGCGTGGTGGAGGAAATATACTGTTTAGACGATCTACAAATTCTAAAATTCTCTGCATTTGTTTCTGCTCCACCCCAGCTCTTCTGGCTACTGAAACAAGCAACTGTACAGACAATTGAATAAATACTATTTTCTTGTGTCATATTTATAAATATTTACAGTTTTACTTGTGATATAATAACCAACCCTTTATATTAATTTTCTATATTTATATAAGTGTTAACCTTTTACTTTTACACTTCTGGTGTCCTATTTATGGGAGATGTCCATCACTTGTCCCTCTTATACTGCTGGCCTAATGTTTGTGTGTTATCTTTCATGATTCCTCAGCACTACATTGTTTTGCCATATGTCACAGGCCATGCCATATTGGGCTGTATTATGTTGGGGCCAACCTTTGTGGGGTACTACTGCTGTGGGTGGTTCTAACCACCACGGGTCTGTAAGTTCCAGGATAAGGTCATGAAGATTAGAAAAGTAGGAGGAACAGTGATAAGAAAGAATTACAGAGACATAGGATAGTACTGGGAGGAAACTCAGTCTCTCTTGCATAGTAAGTTCTGACTTTTGAGTTCTGAGTTTGCCCATGTTAATTTTCCATACTCTTTTATGCCCCCATAAAAAAGGGAAGCTGGGCGGTGGTGGCACACACCTTTAATCCCATCACTCTGGAGGCAGAGGCAGGAGGATCTCTGTGAGTTTGAGGCCAGCCTGGTCTACAAGAGCTTGTTCCAGGACAGGCTCCAAAGCTGCAGAGAAACCCTGTCTTGAAAAAAATTAACAAAACAAAACAAAAAGGGGAAAAAGCAAAAGACTGCTTTAGTATGATACAAAGGACAACTAGAATAGTTACTTGCTTCAGTACTTTGAGGCATCAAGCCATTAATTCATGAAAAAAACATTCTGTTGTTTAGGCAGTGAACCCACCTTAGACTTAAGGCAGCCACTCCCAAGGTCAAAACTCCTAAGTCAAAAGAAGGAGCATAAGTATGCTTGAATTCTCTGACTTTCGGTCAGGCTGGAGAGGATACACCTCTATGGGCCATCTTAATGTCCAAACACCAAGTAACCACACCTTAGGTCTGGGTGTGTAGCCACACAGTATTTGATTGACACTTTAGAAAAGAAATAGAATCCTATTGAGTCACTCTTATCGACGTTTCTAGCAAAGATCCAGAGATACCATTTTAATCTTCTGAATAATTACCCCAACCTATTAGTTTGATGAAAGAGTAGCTGGTGGCCTCCCTTAATTGCGGAAGATGGGTAGTTACTGTTGCCTGAGGGGGCAGCCTCCAACAGCACAGAACTTTGATAGAAATCTACAGTGTTGGCAAGGGTAAGCTTTCTGTCTGAGGGCAGTTATGGTAAAAGGTATTCATAAACTCTCTTGATGCTTTCCTTTATTCCCTTTCTTTATTTTCACTTTCCTTATTCTCTCTCCTGTCACGTTTTCCCACAGCTTTCATGGACCAACAGAATCTTCCAGGCAGTACAAGAATCAAAATGGTTGCACTTCATTTCTCAAATGAATGATTATAGGTAAAAACATGTTTTTCATCTCCCTCACATGATTAAACGTTTTATATATTATAGGTAAAAAACAAATTATCCCAATAACTCACATACTTTCATGCCCAAGCAACTTTTTATAGATTAACCATGTGGGCAAGCAAGGTGTTATTGTCAGTTTTTTTTGTTTTGTGTTTTTTTTTTTTTTTTTACTGGCAGGCTACATTTTACAGTTACAAAGAAAGGGGCAATTACTTTATTACTTATTTATCATCTTTAATGGTAATCTTTTAAGGAATTTTAAAGGAATCACAAACCTAAACTTTTACAGATGAGAAAGGATCAGTCATCTCTACTTAAAATCTTTTGGGTACATATTCATTCATTATCTTTTTCTTTGTTTTTTTTTATATATATCAGGAGAATGAGGGCAGAAAAGGGTATAAGGAATTAATATCACCTTTGGTCATCAGCTAATCCTAGCAGGGAGAGTACGTAAGTAATAATTGGGCTGCTTTGTTCTTATTCCCTGTCCTTAAAGAGTTCCACATTCAACTATGTGCCTTTCTGAAACTTTAGATTGTCTTCTTGGGCTTTTCACCTCAAAGTTATTTAACAAAAACTTCGAAGTTTAACTTTGTTATTTTCAAACCTCCATTTCAGCTGTGATACACTCCGAGACCTGTGAATACATCTTCCAACATTAAGATTAAAACAATTTAAACTAGTTGGGCTACTGGCACCCAATTGTTAGTAATTAACGTGAATTACAATTCATTCAGTTCCTTAGGTGAGACTCACAGACCCTGGCTATAAACCATATCCTTGTATTTGTTTCTATTCACCAAAACTTTGTCTAAGCTGACATTATTATTATCAAATTAGACAGTACAACTTATGTGTGGAGGGTCATCTTCTTCACAATCCACAGACAAAAATGCCCAGTAAAATGGGATGTTTCCAAGAGATAAACACACTATATAACAGGCAGTGGTGATCTCCTTCTGTCCACTCACACCATGCTAGATACCAAAACAAAGAGCAGCAGCAAACATATAAAAGCACAGCAGAGGCATCTGCAGTCTTGTGATCTTGGCCAGCTGAGATTTTGGCCCATCAGAGCCTTCTTTTCTGGTGGGTTGACACTTGGACCTTCAGTTGTAACTTGATGCTCATCTAGAATGGTCAATGGCAGGTGGTTAAGATACGGACCATGGAATTATTTTTGCTAAGATATTGAATGCCAGGGTAAGGGGTATGCCCAATTTAAACTATCATGCAGGCCTCATACAAATTGTGTTTAAGGCTAAAGTACAAGGCCCCTCTATTCATAACATCCTTATATGTCAGTTTTGCTGACTTTCATGGCAGAGTAATTTATCTCTCTGTTGTTTAGACATTTAGGATAGAGATGTAGACTCTAAGATCCTACATTGGGCAAAAGAATTCATGCACTGTCATGTGAAATATGAGCCATAATTCATTTCTCTATATAAAGGTGAGGTATTCCTCGCCTCACTTATATAGCTAGAGCTTGTCAGCTCAACAAAGCTGGAGACAGGACCAGAAGACTTCTGGCAAGTCTTATTCCAACAAGTATCCTTATCCTGTAATGAGGATAGCATGTAATTTATGCAGGTGGAACTGTGTCTTATCCAAGATTAAAGGTACTACATGACCTTCAGGATGTCCTGCTTTGCAAGAATATTTGTAAATTTAACCCATTTTATTCAAGCACTCAAGATTTTGTAGTTGGTTTTTCTACTTGATTTTGAGTACTACTTTATATCATATAAACTTGAATTTAATTCAAATTTGTTTTGATTGACTTGTTTTAGATTGACCTTTAACAATACATACAGACAATATAATAAGTTATACATTGTTCTTCTTTTCATAGCATGTTTCTTAAATGAATTGCATTTATACTGAAGATAGCTACAAACATTTGTAAGCACATTAAATAATTTGATCACTTTTAATGTGACTGACCAATTGTTTTTATTTCTTAGTATTCTTTCTTATAACAGTTTTTAATAGGTTGGTAATCCTTACAAGCTGAGGATTTCATAGTTTTATCTTGTTCCAAGGCTCATAAATGAGAGACTTTGTATTGAAGTCTTTTAGCACCAAAGTAAACTTTAAACCATGAAAACAATCTAAGAAAAGACTGGTAATATCATTTTTTTTGATTCTTTTACAAAATAAGTTTTATAAAATAACAGTTGTTTATATGACTTATTTTCTCCATATTGATAAAGTTTCCAAAAATTAGAAAAGACAGACTTGATTAGACATATATATTTAAGATAGTATTTGTTACACTGAATATAGCATTATAATTTTTGAAATGTATAAATCTTAATTGTCAAACATACATCATTCTTAATTTCTATTTTCTATAAACTTCTGTTACTTAGACCTCCTTCCACTAGGCTAAGCATTCATGGCTTTGCTTACATCTTTTTAAAAAACTTTTAGAACGAAGTTGTACAAATATCCATTTTTATATAAATTTTTAATATTAAATTTATAACTTATATCTTACATCCATTTTAATAATTTTATCTATTTGCTGTTTTTTTCATTTCCCTACACAAGAGGTGAAGTTTAATATGTTATATTAAATGAAAATTACTTGTATGTAGTCTTTTGGCTATTAACTTGTTATTTGTTACAAGGGTAAAACAAAATTTTCCCTGCCTGCAATTGTATAGATTTTTAAACTATGCCCCCAATAATTTGACAGATCTTTAGAGAAAGAATGTTTACATTTCAGCAAAACTTTGAAAGATATTCATGACCTTGCATTGGATAACCTTTCTTAAACAAATACAAAACAGGGGGACCAGAGAAATAAATACAATTTCAGAGCATCTCCTGGAAACACTAGGTGTAGGTGTCACCACTCAGTCCTGCAGGGTCAGTGTGCCTGAAGAAATCAAGCACTTAGTCCTCTGCTGTCAGAATGCTGTGTTCTGAGTGTCTGCAGTGATTCTCTCTATGTTCTTGCTTTTCAGTGTTCGTAGGAATGTGTAGTATGTAAATTCTCTCGTGTCTGGTTCTTGACACAAACTTTCTACCTTAGATACCATCTCCTTAGCTTAGTTCTGCTCTGCTCAATACAGCTTGAGATTCTTCAGGGGTGAGAGTATATTGTTATCCTAGTGGCGGAGTGTGTTCTTTAAAAAATCTATGTGTCATGTTATAGATACTTCTATCCTGATGGCCTTTGGGACTTTGATTTCCTTTCCTCCAATTTAGAATTACACTGTATACTTCAGGGATAGTTTTAATCATCTCCTTGTTGACATTCCTCCCTCTCTGTTAGTGCTTTCTATATGTGTTCTATTGCTTTTAACCTAGAACCCTTGGATCAATGCTTGTGTGGAGAAATGTATTTGGGAAGGTGGATATTAATAGACAAGTCATGTTGGAAAGTGTATAAAATATAAAGGAAATGGGAGTGTCCTATACCAGATCTTTCTTTTCCTGAAGCATTGCTGATGAAGTTTGAAAGGCCCTGTGAAATGCATGTAACCAATTTCTGTTGATTGCCCTATAATCAGTAGCCACTTTACAGGAGTCAAGTTCACAGAGTCAGCAGTTGACTCTGGGAAAGTCCTCTAGCCTGTACATCTGGGGACCAGAGAAGAATGAGACAAAGAGCAAATGCAATCATGTGAGGGAAAGCTAATCCCATTTGTCAGGTGTGTTTGATAATGGAATGATAATTCTACTTGTTTCTCTGAGATTCCTCCAAACACCTGTGTTGCACAGGACCTCCAAAGACAAGTAATTGACTTGCCACCACTTGTTTTATGCAACCCTGCCAAAAGGGAAAATGATCTCATGGAGTGCCTAGAATGTATAATCCAGTTAAGACTGGGATAAGAGGACTTCATCTATGTAAGTATCATCCTATCATCAATTCTGGGAAAAGACAGTCTTGTGTAATTTTGGGTAGCAGTACACACCCTCCAATAAGTATCTCATTACCTATGTGTTGCTTTTCTATCAGCTTAGCAGCTGCACCTGAATCTATTGACAATTTAACTACTCTCTATGGGCCCATGACCCCACACTCAGTGCCCTGATGCTCAGGTCATGGCTGTGCTACAAAATTTAGTTTTTAACTAAGTCAGTATTGTTCTATTTACTAATAAAGCAATGGGAGTCAGATGTACAGATAAAAGCCTCTTACCTCAGAGAGGCAAGAGGCAACCACCTGACTTTCTTTTTAGGCTGGATATCCAGCAAGAGAACATCTCTCCAGCTGTTCCAAACAAAAAAAAAATGTGCTAAAACAAACTCTGAGTACCACCCTACCCTTTCCTGTGTATCTCTCCATCCATCTTCCTGGCTCCTTTGTATTTTCCATGGCTAATTCCCATCAACTTGCTGGCTCCATCCTATGATTAATAAAGTTGATTTTATTAACACTGACTTTGGTTTCACAGTGTGACCAAATATCCTGCAACAACTGTGTTCTTTAAGTGACCACAAAATGTCATTTGTTCCCCAGAGCAAAATTTTCTGGAAATTTAAGTTAGTTTCCCAGTGGGATATCAAGAGAAGTTATAGATGTGTAAATATGTCTCTGTGGAAGAAATTTTACCAGCATGTGGAGGAGTGGGGAGGATACAACAAAACTGCCAGTGAGATTGGGAAGAGCAATGAAGTACTTTCCTCCTCCTCCTCTTCCTCTTCCTCTTCCTCTTCTTCTTCCTCTTCTTCTTCTTCTTCTTCTTCTTCTTCTTCTTCTTCTTCTTCTTCTTCTTCTTCTTCTTCTTCTTCTTCTTCTGTTTTTTGAGACAGGTTTTCTCTGTATAGCTTTGGAGCCTATCTTGGAACTAGCTCTTGTAGATCAGGCTGGCCTCGAACTCACAGAAATCCACCTGTCTCTGCCTCCTGAGTGCTGGGATCAAAGGCTTACACCCACACTGCCTGGCACAGTGTTGTTCTTGATATGGGGAAGGAGATAAGTAACTGAATGGAATTTTCATCCAGTAGTGGAGATTACAGAGAAACTTTTTACATGTTAGTTTTTCCATATTAGGAATTAGGGGGATTGTAGCAGGGACATGAGCCTTGCAGAATGTGGTGAGTTACGTCACAAAGGTGAGGCCAGTGGTTGCAGTTGAGGGAAATCACAAGGGAGCAGTCTTTTTCTGTGTGGTATGCAGTGACAAGTGTGTTTGATGGGTGTGAGACTGGTTTCTGCCTAGGTATGGCACATCAGTGAGTGCCTGAAGAGGAAACATGTCTGCTTCTGGGGGAATGAGAGATGTGTCTCACGGAGGATGTCAACCCTGAGGGATAATATTTCTGGTGAAAGGCAGGGGCTGTATGCCTTTAATCCCAGCACTTGGGAGGCAGAGGCAGGCGGATCTTTGTTAGTTCGAGACCAGCCTGGTCTACAAGAGCTAGTTCCAGGACATGCTCCAAAGCTACAAAGAAACCCTGTCTCGAAAAAAAAAAAAGTATAAAGGATGAAGTTGATGAGTGACTCAATAACAAAGAATTCCTATCTAACACTGGAGGTTTGATTTTGTGACATAAAATGTCTAGTTGGAAACTGTCTTCCTTATTGTGAGGTGATTCTTTTTTTAAATTTTATTTTATATTTATGTTTTCTTTTTTAAAAAAACAAGCTTTCTTTTTTCATTATACATACCAATCCAAGTTCTCACTACCTTCCCTCATCCCATTCCCTTCTCTAGCCCCCTCCACCTCATCCCCCCATTCACTCTTCATAGAGGTCAAGGCACATTGCTTTGGGGAAGGTTCAAGGTCCTTCCTATTATAGCTAGGCTGAGCAAGGTATCCATCCAAAGAGAATAGGTTCCCAAAAGGCCAGTACATGCAGTAGGGTTAAATACTAGTGCCACTGCGAGTGGAGGTGACTCTTTACATTCTTCTCTTACATATCTTTATTTTAGGAAGTGGGCAAGTATTTTTAACATACCCATGTACAAGTATAACATTTTTATCATTTCCACTTATGCACACAGGTCCTCTCATGTGTGAGCCATTTGCTTTCAGATTCATGGCCTTTTCTTATTAATATTTATAGTTGTATACACACATACATATATAATGACCAAATTTTGAATACATTAGGAGTTGTAAATATATGTGTATGCTGTGTGTATGTGAGTGTGTGTGTGTTTGTGTGTGTGAAAGAAAGAGAGAGAGAGAGAGAGAGAGAGAGAGAGAGAGAGAGAGAGGGTGTTTAGGACAGTACATTTTGGAAATTCTGTCCCATCAAAAGTCTCATAAGAGGAGAATATTGCTTCTGTCATTGCCTTCATCTAACAGTGGAACCTTGTGAGTTTTCTCTTGAACACATTGGCCTTTTGGCTGGAAGTTTATTATTCTTTTTAGGTATGTTCATTGTTGAAATTTCACGGGTGCAGCTCCTCTGTCATATGTAGAAGACACTTTCTCAAAGCAGACATCATGTTCTTCTGGCTCATATGGTTTTTCTGCCACTTCTACAATTTTATCTGCTCTTGTACTGCTGGATGATTTTTAAAAAAAATATATATCAATTGTTATTGGACATACAACATTCACTTTTATTTTTATCAGTTGATTATTGTAGTGCAAAATTAAGCTAAACTGCCAAGGATGGGTGCTACAGTAATCTCTGTGTATAAGGATACATATTAAAAATGAAGTGAGAAGTTATATTGGTTCAGAAAATATATTGGCATTTGTAGGTTTTCCAAGGCTCATAGAGCTTTACCATGTTTGACATGATATAAGTATGTTTTACTGACCAGAACTGTCATTGACTGTTCACATGTGGCCTTTAGTCACTAAGCATCTGATGCCCTGATAAAGGCTAAGACATGGAAAATGCTAATTCTTGAGGAAAGTTGGAAAAATAATGGAGTTTGCCTATATGTTGTATAGCACTCAACTTAGCATGGAGGTTATAAGTAGGTCAAACATGAATCTGAATGACAATGACATAGGAGACTCTTTATACTACTTTAATATTGTAAGTCATTCTAAAATCAGAATCTAGAATAAATGTGAGCATATGACAGAAGCTGGGCTCCTATGTGATGCTGGATATAGTAGAGAGTTTTGTGCTGCTCTTGTTTCACTACAGTTTTGTGGTTCACAGAAGAACAGCACAAACCTGTTCCCATTTCCTAATATTTCAGAAACCTAAAATCGAAACTTGAGTAGGATCTCAAAGTAAAGCTTCAAAGATTTGATAGAAGAAGACTGGAGGTTTATAAACAGTGGGCATCCTTGTGGTTCTTGAGTTATAATCAATGGGTTACTTTTCCTCTTCAGCCTAAATATAACTGGGTAGAAAGATGGCTCAGTCAGCATATGACTACCTTGTATTTCTATTGGTATAATAAATTTGTGGTTGTAGATTCTCCTTAACAATGAAATCACTCTCAGTGAGGAATTAGCTAGAATTCATCTACTAGTCATGATATCTCCTTTGTTGAATAGCTCATAAGTGCAAAAAAAAGCTGTTGGTTACCACAAAGATATTTATACCATTACTGACCCCTTAGGTTTATTGTACATGTTGTTAATCAATGTGGCTCATAAGCAACATAACTACTTAGGAGTATGTTATGATATTTTATCTTCTGGTAATATCACAGGCTCTACATATGAAGCCCCAATAACATGACTGTAAAAAACTGAGCTGAATAGGCAACTTAGCAAAGCTGGGAAAGGGAGAAATGGTTATTCCTAGGGAAGAACACACCAATCCGTATCCTAATACAATACCATAAACTTTGAGAACATATATTCAAGTAGCATTAAAAAGGCTGATCAGTTTGTACTTAAGAATATATGTGTATATAGATAGAGATATATGCATGAAGAAACAATTAATTACAAAATGAGGCCAAAATTGAAAGACACTTCTTAGATTTATATTGGAGGGGTTTAATTGAAGTGTTGTAATTATATTATATTCTCAAAAATAAATAAAAGGTAGCCACACACAATGCACGCATACATGCACACATACAAGCATGTGCATTCACATATAGGCAGAAAGAGGTAGAGAGTTCTTGAAGCTAGACCAGAATAGTAAAAATT
This sequence comes from Ondatra zibethicus, assembly GCA_004026605.1. Taxonomy (NCBI): domain Eukaryota; kingdom Metazoa; phylum Chordata; class Mammalia; order Rodentia; family Cricetidae; genus Ondatra; species Ondatra zibethicus. The sequence continues at coordinate 6,290 of PVIU01020785.1, read as the reverse complement.
AGGGATAGGGAAGAATTTAAGATTAGTGAATGGAGGGTGAATTTTTATGAATGTACAATATATATACATTTATACTGAATAAACTATTTTAGGAAATTAAAACAATAAAGAAAAATAGTTTGTCTTCTATATGTTACCTGCATGATCTCATGTGTTTACTCCCCAAAGCAACACCCATATGAACATATACATACACACACATACACTGACACACACACATGCACAAGAGTGAAAATATATACAGATTTCTTCCTTTCTTTTCTAAAATAATTCTTAAATTATTACTTTATCATTATGAAACTTTAAGATACTTCATGCTCATTGTGTATATTGCTTGGCCAGGGATGACACTCACTATTTCTTTAAACCAATTAGTTTTTTGTAGAGCACTATAATAGATATAAAGTTCTAATCCTGAGTCATATTTCATGTATAATTATAGGACCTGGGGAAACAGATGGGGCAGATTGCAAAGACTCAGCAGTAAACTGCAATTAATAGCCTAGAATGAAAATAGACATACCCAGACAGAAATTGAGATTTTCTAGTAAATAACAAGGATCTTAGTCCAAGCAGCCAGATACATGCCCAGACCCATTATCCTTTGGAATCAGAGCCCTGAATAAATTACATTTTTCCTCTCTTTTTCCTTTTCCTTTCCTGCTTCTTGTATAACACATGTTGCAAAGGGAGAGAGGCTGCTCATTTGTCCCAGGTGCCCTGACCAAAATGATCACACAGAAACTGTATTAATTAAATCACTGCTTGGCCCATTAGCTCTAGATTCTTATTGGCTAACTCGTACATATTAATTTAACCCATTTCTATTAATCTGTATATTACTATGAGGTCATGGCCTACCAGCAAAGTTTCAGCATGTCTATCTTCCTATCTTCGGCGGGCTCCATGGCATCTCCCTCTCTGCATTCCTTCTCCCAGCATTCAGTCCCATTTCCCCCACCTACCTAAGTTCTGCCCTATTCACAGGCCAAGACAGTTTCTTTATTCATTAATGGTAATCACAGCACACAGAGGAAACTCCCACATCAAACACACAAAAAGGTCACAGCTAGATTTTGATTTTGATTCCTAGGTTTGAGATCTCTCTCTGGATTGGCCCAAATCCATTCTCTGTTTGATTGTACACACTCAGCTAATATAAGTCCCTTCACACAGGCTTTTTGCCGGTCAGGTGCCTGGCTGGAGTTCAGCTCTCAGCTTGTTCCAGAATCTAGCCAGGGCTTGACTATATGTCACTCAGCAGAGACTCAGGGAAGTTTCTGAGACCTGAAGGAGACAGAGTAAATAGAATTGCCACATAGGCAGTGTGGGGTGTCATGTTGAGGTTCACCACAATGCTCTTTAGTAAGATTATTTACCATTTCCATCTACTGGGAATAGATTCCTTCATCTGTTGCCACTGTTTCTCCTTTAGGATATTAATTCTTAGTAAGTTTTGGATTTTGGCTTCATCTGCAAGAAGGGTGATTGATCTCAGCCTTCAGTGAAGGGAGATGTTGCTGCTCATACTTCTTTCATGGACCTACTATGTGAGGAAATGTTATTTGGGTACTACAGTTTTCACATGGCACCCAGAGACTCTGAAAGATTATGTCCTAAACAATTGATAATACTCTCTATTTTGGGGTGGGATTCCTATTCTTATTGATGACAGATTTAATTTCCTACAATATTAGATTTCCCCCTCTCCCAACTCTTGTCAAATCCTCCATGCTAACACACTCACACAACACTACACTCTGTCTTTCTTTCGCATTAGAATATAACATATAAAGCAAGTATATACTAGTAGAACAACAATAATGATGGTGTTGACAGTGACTAGTACTACTATCACCACCACCACCGTCATTACGATTATTACTCCTAAACAAACCAGAATGGGATAAAACAAATGAACAGATATTAGAAACAGAGACAAAGAAAAGTAAAAAAGAAAGAAAAACACATATGAATGCAGAGAAACACATGTTGAGTCATACAGAAATCCCACGAAAGTACAAACCAGAAGCCGTGATGAGTAGCAAAGGGCATGTAAAGAAACAAAAATTATTGAAAAAAGCATCATGAGATAAAGAATTCCAAAAATATTGGGTGATTCTTGGGGAGCTATCTATGCTGTCCTCTGCCTTTAAGAGTGATTTACATATACAGTAAGATTCCATTGGAGAAAATTAATTTTTCACTTGCTTTCATTTATCATTTGTATGTATATGGGGGTTTTCTCCCTCTCACCAGTGCCTTGGTGGGGGATGAGTGAGGGAAACAGAGTCACATGAAGTGTCCTGGGAAGTAGACTCAGGAGACCAGCATTGAGGTGCAGACCCTGTTTAGTGTGTGTGTTCACTGGCATGTATGCCTACATTATCCAGTCAGCTAAGGTCGTATCGAATTACTGTCCAGTGAGGCTGAATGGCATGTAACCAGCATCATGTGAAGGTTGACAGGGGTCTATGTCCAGGCAGTGTGTCGGCAGACAAAGGACGGGAAGCAGACAAAACCCTGGGCTTTGACATCAAGTTAGAGGGTCTCCAGTTACCTGGGAGTCTATTATGAATAATTATGAGTCTATTATGAGTTCCAGAGGTTCAGGTCTGCACAAACAACCACAGGAGGTGTTGGCATTTCTTAGGGTCCCTGTTCTTTAGTGCCACCATCTGCACAGAGACTGACTCCATGGTCCCACCTGTAGAAGCTCTCAATATTGAGCTTTCTGTGACTTTTTTTGAGACAGGTTTTTCCTGTAGCTTTGGAGCATGTCCTGGAACTAGCTCTTATAGACCAGGCTGGCCTCAAACTCACAGAGATCCGCAGCCTCTGCCTCACGAATGCTGGGATTAAAGGTGTGTGCCACCACAGCCTGGCTCATCTGTGCTGACTGGAACATTGCTTTTAGCACAGAAATGACCTACATTCCCCAAGGAAAATCCATAATTGAGGTTGCAAATCGTTTACTTAAAAACAGTTAGAAGCCGGGTAGTGGTGGCATAAGACTTTATTCTCAGCACCCGGGAGCCAGAGGCAGGCAGGTATCTGTGAGTTCAAGGCCAGCCTGGTCTACCAGAGATAGTTCCAAGATAGGATTCAAAATTACACATAGAAACCCTGTTTCAAAAATCCAATAAAAAAAGAAAAATGATAAATGGGATTCATAGATGCCCACAAGAAAAATTAATATCAGCCTTATTTAAGCTATTTAGATATTTTTTTTGTTTTATTTTGAATTTTACCTTTGTTTTCAAGACAGGGTTTCTCTGTGTAGTTTCATAGTGGTCCTGTAACTCACTCTGTAGACCAGGCTGGCCTCGAACTCAGAGATATCTGCCTGTCTTTGCTACCAGAGTGCTGGTATTAAAGGCATGTGCCACTACCACACAGCCCTATTTAGATTATTTTTAATTAAAACATCTCCCCCTTTGCCTTCCCTCCATACCCTTCTACATATCAATTCCCTCTCTTCTTCAAACTCATGCCATCCTTTTTGATATTGCATGCATATATATGTATATATTTACATATTTCATACATATATATGTATTTATGATATTTTCCTAAATATATCCAAGCCTTCAAAATGTTATTTGCAAGGTTTCCAGAGCTAAGAGTTTAGACTTCTAATCTCCACTTAGTATCTATTGTATGTTTATCAGCCTACTCTTCTGACCTATCATTTTAGTGTGGTAAGTCATGTATATGAATGGAGTTAAAATACTTTTACTGAGTTGCAATTGAAAATCATAAATACTTTTTTCAATGGTATTTTTACATAAAATCTTGCAGCTGTTGTAGGCCCTATGTTAGTTTTATTTCCTGAAAGTTTTATTTCTAAGTGAGCATTTTGAGTAGACAAGAATTCAGGATAGTAGTGATATTTAAATGAGACACATTAGAGACAACTCAACAAACACATTCAACAATGGAAGTATTTCCTCACTAAGAGATTTCAGACAAAATGTTTCTGTGCCTCAAAGTTGATGTAATGATGACTGATAGTACCAGCTATAAAAGGTGAGTTTAATATTAGATGTGGATATGCTAATTAGAGGGGCTCACACTCACACAAACACAGGGTGGGGTAAGACAGACAGACATAAATACAACCTGTTGGATCCATAGATCTACACCTAGCTGTGGGGATGAGTATTTATAAAGTAGATAGGAATTATACTGGTTTATGTAAGTTGTGGTAAGGTACACTAAGATCCATAAACTCACTAGCCTTTGGTAACTGGCTGTTTTGAGTGGCATAAATGATTTGCCTCTTGTTAAACAGAACTTGAGTGCAGTTTTATGGCTATTAGCTACTGAAAAGATATTAAGTGCCAGTGTTCCACCTTAATGGATTTCTGGCTATCATTATAATTGTTTTGATTCAAGGATATAATAGATGGCTTATAGTATATATTGCATTCCATCTTTATTATTTTGAATGTCACCTAAATGTTCTTTAAAAGCTAATCATAAGGGAAGCTGGCTGTCACGAATTCCCAGCTTAAATTCTCTATATAACACATTTAAAATGTAATAGTTTGTTGCACGAGGAGGGTGGGGGCCCTTTGTTTGTCCTGGCTGCCCAGCTAGCTTAAACCCAAAATAATCACACAGAAACTGTATTCATTTAAACACTGCCTGGCCCATTATCTCTAGACTCTTACTGGCTAATTCTCACAAATTGATTTAACCCATCTCTTATTATTTGTGTTCACCATGAGGTCATAGCTTACCTGGAAAGATTTAGCATGTCTGACCTGACATCTCCATGGTGGTTCTCTCACTCTGCTTTTTTTTTCCCACAATTCAGTTGTATCTTCTCCACCTACCTAAGTTTTGCCCTATCTAAAGGCCAAGGCAGTTTCTTTATTCAACCAATGAAAGCAACACTTAGACAGAAGGATCTCCTACACCTATTCCTCTTTTCCGTTTAAACGAAAGAGAAAGGCTTTCATTTTAACCTTGTAGAATTACATATAACAAAAGTTATCAAGCAAGAATTACAGTTACAATATTTATAACTCTTTTATCTTTTATCATAACAAAGGAAAACTCTAACTCTAACTATCTATCCTTCAACTCCATCAAAGTTTCGAGAAGGATATAATATTACCTAAGTAAACAGGAAATAAGCAATTTACAATACTGTTGAAATGACAGAGACATCTCGCTGCCTGTACAGTCACCCAACGTTCTTCTGTGCTGCTGGGGCCTCCATCTTCAGCCTACAGGCCCACAGTATCCAGCAGACATTTCCATGAAGCAGAAAATTTTAAAGACAGTTCAATTATTTTCTTCTGTGACCAGTAGAATGTCTTGCAGACTCTTTCATGAAACAGGAACCCCAAAGGATCATCTCACCTTTAGGCAAGTTCAGCAGTCATCTCTCTGTGGGTTCTTCATGTCCAGTTTATGCATCACTCCAGGCAAGAACAGTTTCTTGCCCAAATGACTAACCAACTCCATAAGGAGCCTCTTCGATGCCCATCTTCTTCTTGAAGTAGATTGGTGCTGCCAGGAGTAGATGTGTCTCATTGTCATGAAAAGCCCTAAGTTATTAACATATTTTAAACGCCATATTCTGTAGTCTTTGAAAGATATGAAGAATGCCTATCTAACTGAAATATCTCTATATATATCTAGAAAATCTAACTATCATGACTACAAGCTTGCCTATTATTATCCATTAACAACCTATATTTTCCAATTATACATTACGTTTTTAAATGAGTTACACAATCACAATACCTTAATCAAGATCAGAAATACATATACAGAGTTCGATCGGTAGCGGGAGCGGAGAGCGGACCCCAGAGAGCCCTGAGAGCCCCACCGCCGCCGCCGGCCTAGTCACCATCACACCCCGGGAGGAGCCGCAGCCGTCGCCGCCGGCCCCAGTCACCACCACCGCAACCATGAGCAGCGAGGCCTAGACCCAGCAGCCGCCCGCCGCCCCCGCCGCCGCCCTCAGCGCCGCCGACACCAAGCCCGGCTCCACGGGCAGCGGCGCGGGGAGTGGCGGCCCGGGCGGCCTCACATCGGCGGCGCCCGCCGGCGGGGACAAGAAGGTCATCGCAAGGAAGGTTTTGGGAACAGTAAAATGGTTCAATGTAAGGAACGGATACGGTTTCATCAACAGGAATGACACCAAGGAAGACGTATTTGTACACCAGACTGCCATAAAGAAGAATAACCCCAGGAAGTACCTTCGCAGTGTAGGAGATGGAGAGACTGTGGAGTTTGATGTTGTTGAAGGAGAAAAGGGTGCGGAGGCAGCA
>PVIU01020784.1:0-33198 GCA_004026605.1 Ondatra zibethicus | reverse complement strand
GGACAAAGGAGGCCCCCTAGCAGGGGACTCGCCCTTCCCCCAAGGCCTCAGCCCGGGTGGGCCGAGCTCAGGTGCAGCCGGGACAGGGTCCAGATGAATCCGCGGAGGCTGGTTGGGCGAGGTTCTCGGTCCCAAAGGCAGGCCTACTCCTGTCTTTAAATTTTTAGAAATTCTTTTTATTTTCTACAAAAGAAGCTTTAGTTGGGTGTATGTATTACAAATAGCTTCTGCAGCATATTTGTCTTTACTTGTTTTGTTCTTTAGATAGTCTCATTCTATAGCCCAAACTAGCTTAGAGTTCACTCTGGAGCTCTCGCCAGCCTCATTTATGGCAATCCTCCTGTCTCAGCTGCCACATCCAGCTTTTACATTGTTTTTGGAGGTGATTTGTTTATAGTTTGGGGCTCCCACATGCACATAGGCAAGTCTCCCATGAGTTACATCCCCAGTCCCAATTTCCCTGATTATCTAATTAATCAGGTTTTATTATTTCTTCTTATGTTCTGATAACTAAATAATCTAAACTTTAAGTCTTAAAAATTAGTTTTCTCATTTGTATGTTCTCATTTTCTATAATAAATTTCTATAAATTACATATAATTTTATATAAAGTTATATAAAATTGTAAGATTTTATGTAACTTTTACATGTATTTTATAATAAAGTTCTTTAAAAAATTGTGATTGCTTAAAAGAGAAAACTGGTTCTAAAGGAAATAAACTGAAGAAAATGCAGACGACTTTATCATTTTGAAATATAAATGAAAATTTTATGGGATTGACTGTAGAATTATTTTAGAAGAGAATCCATAAACTACTCAACAACTGCCATGCCCACAGGTGCCTCAAGAATGCAGCATTCTTCCTGTATGAGGTGCTACCTGCAAAATGAACCCACTTCCCTGGCCAGGGTTGATAGGTCAAGTTCAGTGCCTTAGCATGTACAGGTTGAGTGGAGATGGGAGGGGTTACTTAGTGAATCCCAAAACACTTATTTTAAAAATCATCTGGTAAATAATTACTACAGTTAAATCTTCTCCTTTGTTAGGATAAAGCTGGGGCTAGATGGGAACTTAGGCTCTAAACTTAGCTCTGGCCCAACAGAGACAAAATCTGGCTCCCAGATTAAGGCCACTCTGTTTAGGCTGTGACCCTAATCTATCCTGCCCCTAGTATTTCCCACCTTTGGTTGTGCCACCATTGTCTAGGACCAGTCTGTCCCTTTTTGTACACTGAGACACATCTTACACAAAACTTGTTAATACAACTTTCCCCCCTCATACAACATTTTTTGCTTTCATCATAACACCACACATCTCAAAGTATAGTCTCTACAAATTCTGTCTCTACTTTTTAAAAGAAGTCGTTATTTGTATGTATTTGTGTGTGTGTGTGTGTGTGTGTGTGTGTGTGTATGCATGTGCAGGTACATGTGCATGGTGTGGAAGCCAGAGGACAACTTGGTCTGTCCTTCCACCATGTGGTTCCAGAGAGTCAAATTGATATCTTCTGGCTTGACAACAAGAACCTTTACCCACTGAGGCATCTCACTGGTCCTGTCTCTTCTACTTTATCCCTGACTTCTAGTCCAATCTGGCTTCTGCTCAAACCACCCTTCCAAACCCTCACTTTTTCAAATCTAATGATATTGTTGTTTGTTCATCTTGGCAGTTTTTAAGATTATTTAATTTTAATTTATGTGTATTTGCATGAGTCAGTGTGTTGTGGGCTATTCAGTCACACTGTGAACCCCAAGTTTGCATGTGGGATAATTAAATAAAATCAACTTTGGGCCAGGAAGCAGTTAGCAACTAGTTGACAGAAAGTAATCATGGAGAGACAGAGGGTGTCTTTAAGATGATAGAGAGATGCACAGGAAGGAGTAGGGAGGGACTTTGTGTAGTGTGGGCTTTTTTATTTTGTTGTAGCAGATGGACTTTCTCTTTCAGAGACACCTGCAAAGAGAGAAGGTGAACTAGTTTTTACTCAACCTCTCTGAGCTAGCAGGTTTTCACTTTCACCCCTCCACCCACCAAAACACCAAAAAAAACCCTACCACCAACAAAAAAAAAAAAAAAGAAAAGAAACCTTGATAAGGGAAGCTAAGAAGCAAACCAGTTGACATACCACCAGCTTTTTGGCAATAGACCCAGCAAGAGACATGCCTCTTCACTGGTCCTGAAATCAAAAGCAGTGCCAAACTTTGCCCCTTTTTTCCTATGTGTCTTCTCCATCAAAACTGCTCACTTCTGTATGGCCAATTCCAGTCAGCTGGTTGCCATTTGAGTCAAGCAAAGTGCAAGTTCATAGACCAGTGTCTGCTGTGCCTTCCTGAGTCTTTAACACGTGACAGTCATCCCATATTTATAAGATGCAGTCCAGCTGTTGAAAGGTTGTGTGTTTTCCAGTATCTCTGTTTATTCCACAGGTTCTAAAGGCTTGTGCTTTTACCCAGGCTGATTTATTTTTCCTTTGCAGACCTTCCTCAGTCCTCATTATGGAGTCAATCTGGTATCAGCATATATAATCATGGTGCTCATGGGCATCTGGGCATTTTTTGTTGCTGGAGGTAGCTGCCGAAGCCTGAAACTCTGCCTGCTCTGCCAAGACAAAGACTTTCTTCTTTACAACCAGCGCTCCAGATAACCTCTGGCAGTCGGCACGCCCAACAGCAGCCTGTGTCTTTACAGGAAGCACAACTGTGTCCTTTTCTTAAAAGACCCTTTGCTCCTGGAACTTAGAAGCAGCAGAACTGTCCGTGTGCTTTCATGCAGCAGCCTCTGGAAGAGCTGCACATTTGAGGCCTACTGGAAACAAAGACTGATGCTTCTGGACTCCCCTCCAGATTTGATTGTCCTGAATGTGCAGCGCAGCTGAGAATCACAGATCCAATGGGAAGTTCCCCAAAGAGATTGAGGTTTGGTACTTAACTGTCTCCTAAGCTAACTTCTGCTGAGCAAGTAAATTTCTGAATGTGGTAAACTGGGTAGCCCTTGTGTTTTATGTATTGGTATCACACAAGGCTGAAGGGCTGTTCTCTGTGTGAACGGCTTTCATGTCCTTCACTAGAACCATAGGCTGTGCCCTTAAATGTAGTAACCTACACTGACACTATTACTTAGCCAAGGCAAAGTCTGTATATTAACGATTCAAGTTTTTTTTCACTTTACATTTTTCTTCTTGTAGGATAAAATTAATTCTTTTTAGTATAATTCCAGGCTCCTTAAGAGTGATGACACGCTGGCCTCCTTGGGGGAGTCTAAAATTGTTCCAAGTCCATGAGCCTTCTCAGTTAAAAGCTGCTGAGTGTGCTGTCTGGAGCTGGGCTGAAGTCAAAAATGGTAAAGCTCACCATTTTTATCTCTGAGAAGCTGGACAGGGAGATAATGATGTATCATTGGCAGAATATCTCTGGACCTTGTGAGAGCAGCTAAAAGCACAAAGTAGTGTGATGTTGACACCTTTCATTTGCTCCTGTGACACTAAACAGCACCACCACTCAAATGCTATGGGGGAAATTGGAGATAGACATTAAGCTGCCAGATTTCAAGCTGGCATGTAACTTTTAATCTTCAGCAGGTTTGTCTTGGTATTGTTTACAGTGAAACAGTTCCCTTTGTAAGAATACCCAGGGGCTTTGTTGGTCTTCTAAATAAGTCAGCTCACTTCCTTCTTACGATGAAATGCTACTGAATTGTGAGTGTACTAACTGGAAACTGCTCCCCATCAAAGTTTTCTGGGGCTTAGAAACTACGTCTTCTTGAAAGTGGTGAGCCCAGCTCACCCGTGCATCTTTGGAAAGAAACAGGAGCAGCAGTGAGAGGGCTCGGCAGTGGCCTGGAAAATGAGCACGACAGCACTGTGCTGGCACCAAGAACCTGTGTGGTTTTCATCCCTGAACTAAACCTTAATTGGTTAAATATGTGAGTGTCTCAGTGCAGCGGTGCAAGAGCAGTAAAGCTCCTAGGAAGACTACAAATCACTGAGAAACCTCTGTGGTTATCCCCTTAAAGATTACTTCAGCACTGTCACAGCAGTGCTTCTGCTGTGCTGGTGGGTTTACAGCTTTATATAAGGTTTTCCCTGCACTAGAAAGGACAAATATAACTCCAGATACTAGATTATAGCACAAAAATCTAAATAGGAATAGTCAAGACAATATTCCTCCACCAGAAGTCAGTAGCCATATTGTAATAGGCCCTGAAAAATACAATTTAATTGAATCATCAGACAATGACTTCAAAATAGCAATTATGAGTATATTCAAGGACCTTAAAGGGGATATGAATAATGTCGTAATGAAGACCATGAAAGCACAAGTGAACAGTTGAGTGAAATGATAAAATACTTTAAGACATGAAAATAGAAATAGAATCACTAAAGAAAATTCAATTTAAAATAAAACTGGAAATGAAAAGTCCTGGATGTCAAACAAAAATCTCAGAGGTAAATCTCACCAATAGATTAAAAGATGTGGAAGAGAGAATTTCAGATCTTGCTAACAAGGTAGAAGAAATAAATAGCTCAGTCAAAGAAAATGTGACCTAAAACCCAGGCACAAAATATCCAGAAAATCTGGGACTCTGTGAAAAAACAAAGTCTATGAATAATAGGTTTAGAGGAAGGAGAAGAAACCCAGGTCAAAGGCATAGAAAATATTTGCTAACAAAACATGGAAGAAAATTTCCCCAGTCTGATGAAGAAAGTGCTGATCAAGGTACAAGAATACAAAACACCAAATAGACAGGACCAGAACATAATTACCCACAACACATAATAATCAACACACTAAATTTACACAAGAAAGAAAGGGTATTAAAAGCTGTAGAAGAAAAACTCCAAGTAACATATAAAGACAGGACCATTAGAATAACAGCTGACTTTTCAATGGAGACTCTGAAAGCTAGAAAGACTTGAACATATGTTCTACAAACTCTGAGAGATCATGGATGCCAGCCCAGACTATTATCCCCCCCAAAAAAAAAACTATCAATTACAAAAAATAGAAAGATAGAAAACATCCCAAGAGAAAACCAAATTTAAATAATCTACCAATCCAGCTCTACAGAAGGCACTAGAAGAAAAACTTCAGTCTGAAGAGGTTAACTGCATACACCAAGAAGACAAAAGGAATAAATAATCCCCAAACAGGAAGTTAAAAATGGGGAGGAGGCACACTATAACAACAAAATAATAGGAATCAATAAACACTGCTCATGGATAACTCTCTATATTAATTATCTCAACTCCCCAGTATGGAGACAAACACTAAGAGATTGAATTAGAAAACAGAATCCATCCTTCTGTTGTATCCAAGAAACACATCTAACCATCAATGATAGACCTTACTGTAGAGTAAAAGGATGGAAAAGGTATTCCAAGCAAATGAACCCCAAAAAAGCAAACAGGTGTAACCATTTTAATATCTGACAAAATAGACCAAACCAAAACTAATCAGAAGAGATAGGGAAGGATACTACATACTCATCAAAGAAAAATCCAACAGGAGGATATTGCAATTCTAAACATTTATGTGTGAAACACAAGGAGACCCAAGTTCATGAAAGAAACATTATTACAGATAAAATCACATGTTGACCCTCACAAGTGATAGTAGGTGACCTCAGTACCCCACCCCCCACTACTAGACAGGTCATCCAGACAAAAACTAAATAGAAATGCTGAAGCTAAATAATACCATAAATCAGAAGGACCTCACAGATGGCTACAGAACAGTCCACTCAAACACTAAAGAACATACTTCTCAGAAGCTCATGGAACTTCCTTCAAAACTGACCACATACTGGGACACAATGCAAGTCTCAACAGATAAATGAGAATCAAAATACTGCTTTGTATCCTTTCTGAACATCATGGATTAAAGCTGAATATCCACAACAACAAAAACAGCAGAAAGAATTACATGGATTGTGGAAACTGAATAACTCACTACCAAAGGAAAAGTGAGTTAGGATTCAAATCAAGAAGGAAATTAACAACCTTTTAGAACTGAATAAAAATGAAAACACAGCATGGCCAAACCTATGAGATTCTAAGAGTCAAGTTCATAGCACTAAGTGCCTACACCATATTATCACTTAGTGACATGCCGGAAAGCTCTAAAACAAAAAGAAATAATACCCCAAAAGAGTAAAAGGCAAGAAATAAATTTAGGATTGAAATTAATGAAATAGAAGCAAACAAAAACAACAAGCCCCCCCACAAAAAAATCAATGAGGAGTTGATTCTGTTTCTTTGAGAAAGTCAACAACAAATCCTTTACCAAATTAAATGAATGACTGAGAGAAAACCCAATGTGGGAGATTACAACAGGCACAAAGGAAATTCAGAGAAATAATAAGCATATAATTTATAAATCTGTATTCCAGTAAATTGGAAAACCTTTAAAAAATGGATGAATTTCTTGATACATACACTCTCCCAAAGTTTAAATCAAGATCAGATAAACAATTTAAACAGCTCTATATTCCCTAGTGAAATAAAAGCAGTAATTAAAAATCTCCCAATCCAAAAACCCTGGGCTAAATGGATTCAGCATAGAATTCAACCAGACCTTCAAAGAAGAATTGATGCTAATGCTCCTCAAATAAGTCTGCAAAATAGAAACTGAAGGAAAATTTCCAAATTGTTCTTTCAAAGCCACTATTACCCCAATACCAAAACCAGACAAAGACCCAACAACATCACACACAAAAAAAATTAGAAAATTAACACAGATCTTTAAAAAAAAAAAACCCTCTCTAACCATTGCTGTGGCCTCAGCTGGTAGTTTTTGTGGTTGCCTGTTGGACAAAAAGGATTATGTCCTGGAATGGCCTAACCTCAAGCCATGCTAATTATTTCCATAGTATTGTCCCTCTACTGGTCAAAGCACAACACATATGGATAAGTTTAGAACACTCCAATGAGCCTTTCTGAGCTCAGTATTCATGTGTATAAAGTGTGAATTTATTATATTCACTTAATAAAGTGATTGTGAGTTACCTTATAAGCTTTCTGTGTTGTATCCAACACATATAAGCCACCTTTAAATGTGTGCTAGTGGCCAAAATCTTTTTCTGTTTTTAGATATTTTTTTTTTTTTTGAGACAAGGTTTCTCTGTGTAGCTCTGGCTGTCCTGGAACTCACTTTGGCTGGCCTTGAACTCAAAGAGATCTGCCTGCCTCTGACTCCCAAGTGCTGGGATTAAAGACGTGTCACTATTGCCTGGCCAATTTTTTTTTAATTAAAAAATTGACATTGATGTGTGTCTGGAGGTCAGAGGACATCTTGCAGAAGTTGGTTTTCTCCTCCTACTGATATTTGTATTTCATAGATAATTATATGTCTTTTTATGCTGAATGGAAATAAATTCTATGGTGGAAAAATGAAATTATGTGGCAAGAAGGAAATAGTGTGATCAAGCATGATGGTACACTTTTTGTAACCCTGAATTGAGCTGAGGCAACAATATCTTAAATTTAAGGCCAGTCTGGGCTGTGGACATAGTGAGCCCCTTGCCTCATAAAAGATAGTAGTTTTTGATCAAGTGAAAGAATTATTTTATACCTACATTTGTTGTGGATTGCTTATTAATAGAGCAAGAGCAAAGATTAATGTGTCTTTGCCTGCATGTATGTGTACCATGTGCATATCTGAGAAGACCAGAAGTGGGTTTTGGATCCCTGAAACTGGGGATATAGAGCATTGTGAGCCGCCATGAGGGTGCTAAATCCTCTGAATTGAAACTGGCTCCTCTGTAAGAGCAAACAAGTATTCCTTACCACTGGGCCATCTCTCCAGCCCCTTAAAATATGTAAGGAGAGATATTCTCTAAGCCAGTGGTTCCAAGTTTTTTTGTCTTACTGCTTAGGTCACCATTTTATTACAGCATAAGATAATAATACCTCAATCTCTAGTGTTTAGCTGTGGCACTAATTTTCAACCTTTTATTTATCCATTTATCAAGACCATATATTGAAAAAGACATTGTAATAAAATATCTTATAAATTTAAAATGTTCCATAGATTAATAACCTTAATAAACTTAAACATTTTAAAAAGCTGTTTCTTAAAAATATCCAGTTTTTCTGGGTGGTGGTGGCATATACCTTTAATCCCATCACCCGTGAGGCAAAGGCAGGCAGATAGATCTCTGTGAGTTCGAGGCCAGCCTGGTCTACAAGAGCTAGTTCCAGGATAGGCTCCAAAGCTGCAGAGCTACAGAGAAACCCTGTCTCAAAAAACCAAAATAAATAAATAAATAAATAAATAGATAAATAAATAAATAAATAAATAAATAAAAAATAAAAAAAAATCCAGCTTTAAAAAAATTTTCTGTAAAACTCTAAAATTTCCTTTTCAAGACATTTAAAGTATCTTAAAACGTGTGTTCTAGTAATATCAAAATAAAGTACCATTTTTATTCTTAGATTGAAGATCCCCAAATGTTCTAGAGTATCCTTGCTTCCTTTTGAAGCCTAGACATTGGAACCCTGCTGACAGAGCCAAGGTGCTGGCCCACTCTGAGTTTGACTCAGTCCCCATGTTACTACAGCATGAAATCAGAGATTCAAAGCAAGTCAGAAAACAACCAGTGGCTCTGGTTGAACTCCCAATTAACCAGAAAGAAAATCAAAAATAACCAGAGAGTCATGGAACATCTCCCTGTGCTCTGAAAGATTTTGTAGTCTAGTCAGACCTCCTTTGTCCCTAGTAGGGTACCCCAAAACCAGAATCCAGAAACCAGACAGAAAAGTGCCACAGAGCTAAAAGGAGTTTCTATGGCTTACCGAGAAAAGGGAGGCCTCCCTAAAAATGCTTGCTACTTCGTTTTTCAACTATAGCTGTTCACTGCAGAAGGTCCCTGGAGCTGGAGTGAAAAACCCACCTCAGAGTTTGGGGTGCGGGCCTCCATATGTTAATACTGAAATTCACCAGAGAAAAACCAGTTCCACCATTTTGGCCAAATTAAAGCAAGTTTTTTATTAAAAAATTAAATACCAACTGTTAGAAAAAAAAATCTTAAGATGAGCCGCTACGCCAGCACAAAGAAATCCAATCAGACCAGATTAAAACACATCAAATACCTGTGTTTAATAGATGGCTGTCCCGGGTGGCCGGGGGCATGGCAGGGAAAAGACAGAGAGAGCACACACTCAAACCCAAACGACACGTTCTTCTTTCCATCGCAAGCCTAAATAGCCTGAGGGAGTGGTCCTGACCCTCCCTGGGGAGGGGTCAGCGCTTGGCAGGCTGGGACTTGGAGTCCAAGCTAGGGCAACTTCCAGGCCAGGGGCTTCCAATCATCCCAGACTTCTTGAATATAGGGGTGTTAGAGGGCTGGGGTGATGCCCCCAGCTTAATATTACATTCCAGACTCTTTGTATATAGGGATGTGACAAGGAACTGAGGTGATATTTATGACCAAACATACCAGAATGAATGCCAGGGACTGGGGTGACAGTTCCAATCATCCCAGACTCTTTGGATACAGGGGTGTCATTTTGACCATACACCAACCAAGAGGGAATTTGGTCAGAAACTTTCCAGGTAAGTAGCCCCGAGGAATGTGTTGTCTGGGCTTATAAGTATAAATCCCATAGGCCACCATACTTTCCCATGAGGGTTGTTGTTGTTTTCCAAGGGCAACATCTCCCAGAATTCCAGGAAGTTACCTGGTCCTTGGGCAGGTGGGGCTTACAGGTTAACTTAGGGTCTAACATAATAAGTCACTCCAATATCAGAAATATGACTATGAAAGCACAATTGCCTGCATTTCCCCTTGCTTAGACCAAGCAAATTTGAGCAGTAACGGGTTACTGAGTACCAGACTCAGCATTCCCTTAGGGTTCAGAACGGGACATCTATAGCAAGTAAAAACTGGCTGAGAAGGGGGATATGAGGGGTAGAGCAAATTGACTCAAGCGTGTTTCCTCTGCTTATTTTTTTATTCCTCGGGCAAGGAAGTAAAGGGTTCTTCCCCACAAGCTTTTCAGTGTTTATACACATACAAACAAGTTAGCAGTTCCATAGGCGGTGAGAATGGTAGCAAGCATGCATTTCACAGAATCACAAAAGCGGGTAAAGGAGGCCTCTCAGAGGGGGAGGCATGGCTGTGAAGCTCCCCTGGAAATGCCAGGAGGATTAATTAAGAATGGGACTTTAAATCACTACAAAATTTTAAGAAGACGTTTTCATGCACTAACTACATTTCGTAAGTGTAACTAGTTAAGCTAGAAGTTTATGATTAATTATTGTAGAAAAACACAGCAGTGCTGTTTCTGCTTTCTTCCCCAGCAACTGGGAATACAGCTTTGTATCTTGCACCATAAATTTACACAAATCCACACACTTATATGTTTTTTTTCTTGAGTCCATAACTTGTCCAGGATATCAATTTCAGGTTTTCATTTCCTATTTTCTTTTCTGTTTCTCTACACATATGTATTTTAAAGCATAGCTCCAAATTTGGTGTGTCACCATTGATAGGTTCATTGTACTTCTTCTTCTTCTTCTTCTTCGGCTCTGTAACAATTAAATATTAAATAGTTTTCATGCAAACTACTTCAGACAATATATGACAAATTAACTCAAAATGGATCAATAATCTAAATATTTGAGCTAAATCATACAACTCTTAAGGAATCACAATGTTAGGTAAACCTTCATAACCTTGGATTTGGCAGGTAAGCCCTAGTTAGGACAACAACACAATGGACAACTGGGCTTCTTCGAAATTAAAAACTTTTATACATCAAAAGATGATCAAGAAAATGAAAAGAAAACCTAGAGAGACACTGGCACATTGTATAGCTAATAGAACAAAAACTCAACAGCAGAAAGATGAATGATGCAACTTAAAAATGAAGTGGAAGAGAAGGAAGAAAAAATGCAATTAAATTATAATCTCAAAAAATAAAAATCAGTGAAGAACCTGAGTAGGCATTTCTCCAAGAAGACATACAAATGGCCAGTCACCACTTTATGCTTATTATCTTCACTCTTTAGAAAAAAATCAAGATCATTGTGAAATACAACTTCACAGTTACTAGAATAAAAAGGAAAAGAAGATTGGTAAGAACATGAAAAAAATGGAGCCTTTGCACATTGCTGATAGGAATATATAAAACAGCTGCTTTAGTAACTAAAAGCAACAGATACTAAAACCACTCCTATATAATAATTCTAGATGGTTGAAAACAAAGGCCTGAACAGATGCTTGTACAAGAGCCTAAGGCTCTATGTACAAGGATGAAAAGTATGTAGTCATATAGGAATGAAGTCCTGATGTGCGTTCAGTGTGGATACATTCTGCTAAAACGAATGCACTATGCTAAAAGTAATAAGCCAAAAAATAAGCCGATATTATCAGGTTCTACGTATGGGCTGTGTAGGACCCATAAGTAGAAAAAATAAATTAGGAATCAGGAGGGGTTCAGAGAAGAGAAGTTACTTCTTCAGGAATAGGAGTTTTATTTAGGGCTCTGAAAGTGGATTTTAAATCTTAGACAATTGAATAAATTAGTGCATCGTGTTTTCTACCCATTTTAAAGCATGTGTTATATAACACAGTTAAGAAACTGCCTTAAACACAGAAATTATTTAATTGCCTAATTGTATGCCCTCCTACAGCTTGGTATTTAATTTACCCTCCTTTACAATTAAGGACCAACACACACACACATACATATATATATATAGTATTAGTAAACAACATTGAACTATAATACCTATATATACTCTGTAGCCTTTAAAGCAATCATTATGTATTCTTTGTTCTCTGGCTTCTTTTTGTCATCAGTTTTTCACTGTCATCCATGTTACAAGCTCTTATAGTTTGTCTTAAGCAGGATTCCTTTTGCTGTAATAAAATACAACTTGGGAAAGAAAGATGTTTTTTTGTTGTTTGTTTGTTTTTGTTTTCTTACAGCTCTGACTGCATCATCCAGGGAAATTAGGACAGAAACATAAGGCAAGAGCCTGGAGGCAGAAGCCTGATGCAGAGAAACTGATGCAGAGGCCATGGGGGAATGCTGTTTGCTGATTTTCTCCTCATGGCTTGCTCAGCCTGCTTTCTTATACTACCCAGGACCACTAGTCCAGGGATAGCACTGCCCACAGTGATCTGGGCCCTTCCACGTTAATTATCAACTAATACTAGGCCCCACAGGCTTGCCAACAGGCCAGTCTGGTAGATGGTATTATTTTAAATTTAGGTTGCCTCTTCCTCCACCTCCTGAGTTCAATCTTCTCTTTAGAGTATGTTTTCCTTTGGAAGAGCTCCTTGACTGTATATTCCCTGCTAGGTCTCCTTAGCCTAGAATGGTGTCTGGTACAGAATGAGCATTTGGTAGCTCAATGTTTATTGTTTATTAGACTATTTGATTCCAGAAAAAGATGGATCAATCTGTAACTCAAAGAAATAGGTGGACAAGGAATGTCAAGACAACAGTTTACTGCCCACCTACCTTGATATGAAATATACATTGGGTATGCTTCATGTTGTGTCTAAATGGCAACACCATCCTGTCCAGCCTTAAAAATTGTGCATGAAAGAAGTGACCATGTGAAATGCTCTCTCTCTCTCTCTCTTTCTCTCTCTCTCTCTCTCTCAAAAAAAATCGCCAAATACCCCATATCTTTGTTTGCTATTGCTGTGATAAACCAAGATTGGGAAGAAAGGCTTAATTTTGCTTTCTGGTTAGTCCATCATCTAGGGAAGCCATGGCAGAAACTCAAGGCAGGAACCTGGAGGCAGAAACTGAAGCAGAAGTCATGGAGGAGTGCTGCTTATTGACTTGCTCTCCGCAGCTAGCTTAGCCTGCTTTCATATACAACCTAGTCCACCTGCCCAGGGATGGCACCGCTCAAGTGGGGTAGGTGCTCCTGCCCTAATCTAATCATTAATCAATAAAATGCTCCCATTGACCTGTCTACAGACCAGACTGATGGAGAAAAACCCTCAATTATGGTTCCCACTTCTAAGATTCTTCTGATTTATGCTGAGTTGACTAAAAACTAGACACTCTATCCATTACTCTAGGCTCATTTCACCATTGTCAGAGAAATGCAAATAAAAAGTACTTTGACATTCCATCTCACCCTAGTCATAATGACAACCATTCCAACAACAGTTCTGTTGAGGATGTAGAAAAAAAAAAACTTTGTATGTGATTGGTGGGATGTAAAGTATTCCAACCACTTCAAAATAATACAAATAGACTTAGCATGCAGCTTGTCTGCTAGTCGTGGCACATCAGTGAGCAGGGCTTATGGCGCACACTCATAATGTCGGAGCTATGGCACCAACCTGGGTGTCCATCTACACAGGAGTGGATAAAGAAAAAGTAGTGTATGTACTCAATGGAATTTTCCAGTCATAAAGAATGAAGTTATACCACTTGCAGGAAAATAGATGCAAATGGAAATAATGCTATTAAGTGAAACAGAGCAGTCTCGGAAAGTTCAAATACCAAAGTATCATACATTTCCCCCATCTGTAACTCACATGCTTTGTCTAGATAGAAAAACATGTATGTATGTATTGCATAAAAGAGACTACATAAAGGAACATATAAGACCAGCAAGAGTTGGAACTGGGGAAAGAAGGAAAAGAGGGTAAGGTGTTATGGGAGAATTTCCTCCATGCACAATAATATACTCACGTGAAAATGTCTTATACAACCTGAACCCTGTACAATGAATATATACAATAAAAATTAAAACTACAACTCAGCAACTGTAGAGGTGACTATGTGAAATTTTTGCCAAAGCACAGGGAAAAAAGAGCAATACTGTACAGTCTAATGTTAGGCCATTTTGCTGCTGGATTGCATTGGACATAAATGAGTTCAGGGGACATTGCTATGCCATGGCTAAGCCTAACCAGATTGCTTGGATTTTGTATTACTAATTTTAAAAGACAGGTTGTTAATAGCTTAAATATTAACGCATGAAGATTTGTGTCTATAATTTGAAATACAGTTTTGGAATACTTTTATTTATGTTAACATGTTATATTTTCACCAAATTCTTCAAAAAATTGTATGACATAATCACAAGCAAGTTCTTAATTATGGTCCAGCTTCTTTGATTTCAATGAGCTCTAGGGAACAAAATCTATGTTGACTCTGCATGGTAAGCCTCGTTCCAGAATACAGCAGGTCCCCGACTAGCTGGTGAAGGAGTACACTGAGACGCTGTGTCTGGGGGAAGATGGCATGTGTTTAAAGTAATACATTTTCTGGTAAATAGTGTGCACTTTGATATCCAATGTTTCCTTTTTATTCATTTCAAAATGTATTAACAATTCTTTCCTTAAAATTTCTTGCATATCCCAGGAATTATTAAGAAATATGATGCTTACTTTCCACATCCTTTCCCCCCACATTTTTCTGAAGGAGCTGTGTTGCTGGTTTCTTATTTAGTTACACTTCTATTAAAATCATACTTTAAGTAAAATCTATTTTAATATATGAAGATTTGGCTTATGGCTTAGTGTTTAATCTGGAAAATGTTTCTGGTGTACTTGAAAACACAGATTCAGTGGTTAGCACCTGTCAGGGTAATTGTGTAAAGGGTCTTTTAGAGCCTTTCTGGTTTAATGCCCAGAGTTTCTATTATTTACTGAGAGTGATTAGAATATTTTACACAAGGTTTAAATTTCCATTTGAATTGTCTATTTTCTTCAATTTTCAGATTTTGTTTAATTTGCGTTTTTTTATTGCTAGATTACTTTACATTTGTAAATTGATATATATTCCTGATATTAAACCTTTTATTGTCTTGAAATATGTGTATATGTATGCACTTTTGTGTCTTTATATGGGTACACATATAGAGGTCAGAAGACAGCTTTTTGGAGTCAGTTCTGGCCATCCACTTTCCTGAAGCAGTCTCTCCCTTGTTTCCACCATTGTGATTTATACTCCAGGCTAACTGATCTGAAAACTTGTAGGCAAATCTTCTGTCCCTTTTGCTCCCTTCTCATCATAGGAGTGCTGGGATTATAATCCCACATCCGTTTCTTTACATGGGCTCAAACTCAAGTTGTCAAACTTGCATGACAAACATATTTACCTGCTGAGCCATCCCCCCAGCCGCTTTGATTCACATAATCCTCATCTTTAAATTCTATTTTGTCTGATATTAATGTAACTACCCCATTTTTGTTGTGATTACTTTTTGAATGGAAGATTTTTTTTCTGTATTTCTTTTAACATATCTATATCTTTGGATCAGATGTGACTCTTTTGGGCTTGTTCTGTAACTCAGGCTGGCTAGCATGTTGAAGCCTTGGGAAAACAATATGTAGACAAACAAAGTAAAAAATAAAAATGTCACATGTGCTGTTTAGCTTTGCTAATGTGATACAACCTAGAACACCTGGGAAACGGAGTCTGTGAGGGATTCTGTGCATCAGATTGGCCTATGGGCATGTCTGTGGGGGATTGTTCTGATCGGTTTAATGGATGTGGGATGACTCACCTTAAACATGGCATCATCAGAGAAATGCAAATCAAAACAACTCTGAGATTCCATCTTACACATGTAATAATGGCCAAGATCAAAAATACTGATGACAGCTTATGCTGGAGAGGATGTGGGGTAAAGGGAACACTCCTGCATTGCTGGTGGGAGTGCAAACTGGTACAGCCCCTTTGGATATCAGTATGGCAATTTCTCAGAAAATTAGGAAACAACCTACCTCAAGACTCAGCAATACCACTTTTGGGTATATACCCAAAGTATACTCAATCGTACCACAAGAACATGTGCTCAGCTATGTTCATAGCATCATTGTTTGTCATAGCCAGAACCTGGAAACAACCTAAATGCCCCTCGACTGAAGAATGGATAAGGAAAATGTAGTACATTTACACAATGGAGTACTACACAGTGGGAAAAAATAATGACATCTTGAAATTTGTGGACAAATAGATGGATCTAGAAAACATCCTACTGAGTGAGGTAACCCAGACCCAGAAAGACAAATATCATATGTACTCACTCATAAGTGGCTTTTAGACATAAAACAAAGAAAAACTGGCCTACAACTCACAATCCCAGAGAACCTAGACAGCAAAGAGGACCCTAAGAGAGACATACATAGATCTAATCTATATGAGAAGTAGAAAAAGACAAGATCTCCTGAGTAAATTATTGAGAGCACTGGGACCATGGGAGAAGGTAGAAGGGGAGGGAAGAGGAAGTGAGGGGAGCAGAGAAAAATATATAGCTCAATAAAAAAAAATGGGTGGCATCTTCTGGTAGCAACACAGATAACATATGTTGCAAGGAGAGGGTCCCTTGTTTGTCCCGGCTGCCCAGCTAGTTTATACCTGAAATAACCACACAGAAACTGTATTAATTAAAACACTGCTTGGCCATTAGCTCTAACTTCTTATTGGCTAACTGTTACATATTAGTTTAACCCATCTCCATTAATCTGTATATAGCCACGTGGCTGTGGCTTACCAGAGATTCCAACCAGCATCCATCTCAGGCAAGAGGATCCATGGCTTCTCTGACTCTGCCTTTCTTCCTCCCAGCATTCAGTTCTATCTTCTCTGCCTACCTAAGTTCTGCCCTATCAAGCCCAAAGCAGTTTCTTTATTCATTAACCAATGAAAGCAACACATAAACAGAAGAACCTCCTATACCAAACATATATGGCCACAGTGATTCTTTTGATTATATTAGAACCAGATTCTTCTAGCTTCCAACACAGATTGAAGAGAAAGACTCTTCAGGACTCTTCCAGGCCTTTAGTGTCAGGTTGATAGTGCTGAGACATCTAGCCTCATGGACTGAGCAATACTGGGTTTTCACCCTCTTCACTGTGAGACAGTAATTGTTGAACTATTCTGACCATAACCTGTAAACAATATAATAACTCCTCATTTAGTATATATT
This sequence comes from Ondatra zibethicus, assembly GCA_004026605.1. NCBI lineage: Eukaryota > Metazoa > Chordata > Mammalia > Rodentia > Cricetidae > Ondatra > Ondatra zibethicus. Next base: position 16,281 of record PVIU01020784.1, on the reverse strand, counting down.
CATTCTTTTGGTTCTCTAGAGAACACTAATATATATGGTGTGCTACTTATATAGCATAAATAGTTGATTGTTGCATTATTATTCCATTCCATCTGTCAATTTCTCTGATCAGAACATTTAATAAACGTTCATCAAATGTAATTATTGATACAGTTTAATTACACTTGTCACTTGGCTCTTTGTTGCTTCTATATGCCCTGTCTTCATATTTTCCTGCTGACTTTAATGCCTTCTTTTGTGTCAAATAATTATAGTATTAAGATTATATTTTCTCACTTTTCATTTTAATCTTTTTAAGTAACAAAATATTTGTGTGTGTTTTATGAGATGCACTATAATTTCTAGTTGCTTACTTTTTGCTAGCATAAAACTGTATATATTTATGGCACACCATGTGATGCTTTGATACATAGCAACATGAGCAATGTTCAAATCAGGCTAAAGAACGTTTCCTCTTCTCAGATGTTATTTCTGTGCCTTGGGAATTGCTTTATCATTTTAAATGATATTTCCTCAGTTGTTGTCCCAGGCATCACAAAGTGTACCTTTGCTTATCAAAATCTACACCATTGTAGATTTAAAGTGCTAGCATGAATTAAGTCCAATAAAAATAGCAATTTGTCCCAACATAAGTTCTTTCCATTCCATTTCTGTTATGTATCCAAGTACAGTGTTATTTATATATGTTGTTTCATATGTTTAAATACTAAAATCTTTTAAAGAAGCCACATTCTATTCAGGTGATTCTTTGGAGAAAATCATGTAATAAGATGGAAGAAAAGCTTCTCTGCATGATTCCATCAGAGGAAATGCCTAGCAGAGGGTGATTTATAATGTGCTAACTTAAACTTACATAAGAGATAAGGAACGTAAAATTTCAAGTCTTGCAGCAGCATTTTCTCTCGTATTGTGGTGAGTGTGGAATCTCAGTTCTGAAGAGAGGCAGTGACATAAAAGGTTTTACACACAGACGGGCCCTAAACATGTTTTCCTTGCTAGTGTGTCCCTCAGATGCTCCCGTGGTAAGGGAGCGGACTCAAACAGGTGTGGGGCCCCGTGGAGCTGCCTTCTGTAGTGCTCTGCAAAGGGGTCCTGCTCGCAGGTGGGGCCAGTTCCTGGGTGGCAGGAGATGAGCTCAGGGAGAAGGACCTAGAGAGGAGTCACTTTCTGTTTGCAGACTGCAAATGGTGTGAGTCGGGGGCCCCATTTACTAAACCACACACACACACACCCCACAACCATGCAGAGGTTATTTGTGAACAGAGGAAAAGATGGACATAGACATTTGGAGTGTGGGAAGGAGCAGGAGGGAGCCAGGTAGGTCCTCATTAGTGCCCCATTGGAGAAAGAGAAGAGAGTAGGAAGTGTAAGACAGAAGGTAGTGAGTGACTGGGCCCCCCCAATCTGCCTTAGGCGGCAGTCATGGGAACAGTACCTCACCCTGGAGACAGATAGAAACTCCATCTGTCTGTCACTGAACTATTCTCAGATGAGGGCATGGTGAGTGAAGGAAAAAATTAGGTAAGGGGAGGCAAAAGTGACTGGAAATCCCACTTGATGACAGTTTAATTGGGGTTGTGCTGGAACTTAAGCATCCCCAGCACTGGTCATGCCTACAGCTGCCTCCAAGTCAGCCAATGGGGCTGGTCATCATGAGAAGCTGTTGGGGCCCCTTAAGGCAGGAAGTCCTCGCAGGGCTGGGTGGAACAGCAGAGATCAAAAGGGGCCACCAAAACAAGAGCCCATGGAACAATGCCACCAAGGAAGGAGCTCAGCAGTTAAGTGGTAGTTAGCATAATCTAGAGAGGGCAAGTGTGCCCATGGGGATGAGGGCCTGGGTGATGTGGGATTCTCCTCTGTATGCTGTATAAATATGTTTTATTACTATTGGTTAATAAGAAGCTGCTTTGGCCTATGGCAGGACAGAAGAGAGCTAGGCAGGAAAACTAAACTGAATGCAGGGAGAAAGAAGGTAGAGTCAGGCAGGTGCCATGGAGCTGCCAAAGGAGGACACCAGAACCTTACTGGTAAGCCACAGCCTCATGGCAATACACAGATTGATAGAAATGGGTTAATTTAAGATGTAAGAGTTATAAACCCTGTCTCAGAAAACAAAAAATGAAACAAAACAAAACAAAAAGATATAAGAGCTAGCTAGGAATACGCCTAAGCCATTGGCCAAACAGTGTTGTAATTAATATAGCTTTGTGTGATTATTCGGGTCCAGGTGGCCAGGAGATAAAGCGCAGTTTCTGTTTATACCTGGGACCCAGGAAAGCTGCTTTTCCTGAAGTCTTAAAAACACTTTCCAAAACCTTTGGCCTAAAGTAACAAACACCAAGAAAAATGTTTCATCAATAAATGCATCTACCCCTCATCTATTCAGATCTTAAAAAAGATTTTTCTGGCTTGGGTGGTGGATGAGTGCAAGTAACATTTTAGATACTCAAAGTGTAAAGTTTAATGTCAAGCTTCACACCCTTCCAGCTGGCATGCCAATTCTGACTGTATATGAGTTCATTAAGTTCTATAGATTTTAATTTTGGTTAATTTTGGTGTGTGATGTTTTTGTTTACAAGATATTTTTAACTAGTAAAATCGATAAAACATTATTTAAAAAATTTCAAATATTCAGATAAAAGGAAAGGACTTTACCTTTAGTTTACATGCAAACTCTGATTGTTGATTTTCTGTATTACCAAGCCTTTTTCACACTTAAGGAGGTTGGAATATAAACTTTCCTTTTTACTGGGTGTACCTAGACTTCATGAAACTGTGTTATGTGTGTCTATGACAATTGTTTTCATGTTCTGTTTATGCCAAAAAAAACTTTAGCCATCTGTGGCCAACTTTAGGTTTTTTAAAATTTATTTTTATTGTGTGCTAAAATTATTTTATTACTTTCACACCCAACCAAAATGTGCATGTCCAAATTTGGATGATATATTAAAAGGCTTGGTAATTACTTACAGATTTATAAACCTGGGGAGTTGAAATACCTTAAAACTTATTCAAATGTGGGGCTATTAAGTGTTTAATAAGACCTTAAAATGCTATTTGTTTATATAAAATAATGTTCACTAAAGTCATAAGATAAATATTTTATTAAGCTACAAAATTTATTGCTATATGCAGAGATTTTTGATAGGGATTTCCTTCCAAAGCAGGTTCTAAGTAGGTCAAGACTATTTTATTTCATTAATATAACAACCAGAGGTAATAAAATTATATTTCTTTTTTGAAATATTCTTTTAAAAACTTTATTATAAAAAGCATCACAGATTTAAAAAATTACACCAAAATTATCCTTATCTGTACATTTCGGTGAGCTGCTATGCTGTTAGAATAGCTATTCAAAATGGAAGCTGTAGAATTTCACATTGGATTTTCCATTTTTACTATTGAATATATTTTTATGCATTAATTCACTATCAAACTCAAAAATCCATGACATAGCTAGAAAAATAATTTTTTATTCTCTTTCATAACTCATATCCACATTTTCTTATTATGAAACTGCTAAATGTAAGGTTTTATATCTTTGTTTAAGATTTTTCTTGTAAATTTTCTCTTCACACTGAAGATTACAGGAGAGAGAATCCCAACAAACAATAACATTCAAAATCTTTGTTTAAAAAGTCTATTTTAAGTCTGATCATGTATGTATACTATATCTATATGTGATTATGTTTTTGTATCTTTTGGTATCAAATCGACTTGTAAGGAAGTATTCACGTAAATTTCAATTAGACTTTAACTAGACTTTTGTGGCACACACATTAAAAACAAATATAAGAAAATTAAATAAAAAAATAAACATTGTTACTAGATCCAAAATTGAGTTTTGTAAGTAAACTCCATGGACACTACAAGGCCCTGGATACTTACTCGTTCATTCAAAGGGAGCTGAGCCTTTTCCAGGCCCAGGGCTTTACAAACGGGCCAGAGTAGTCTCTGACATCACAATCCCTAGTTCTAGTGGACTGCGAGCACGAACAGAAGAGAAGAACAGCACAGCAGCCAGAAAGTGAAAACCAGGGTCTATAGGAAAAGACGTCAGGGGAGGCATCACCCAACCCCAGAACAGTGGGAGTTTGAACGGAGAAGGTGAGCGGTGTGGACACCTGAGGAGAGAATACCATTAAGAGACAACAACATGGGGCTGAAGAGATGGCTCCATGGTTAAGAATACTGGCTGTTCTGGACGACCCAGGTTGGTTTCCTAGCACCCATATGAAGACTTACAACTGTCTATAACTACAGTTCCAAAGTTCTACTGACCCATTCTGGCTACCCCAGGCACCAGGTGTGCACGTGATACACAGACAAAACAGCAATATGATAAATAATAAAATAAGACAGTAACAAAGATGAAACAACTCTGGTGACGCTGAGGGAATGGAGGTCATGTTTCTTCTCTCCAACAAGTCGGCAGGCACACCCACACACCTAGGTTGAGTGATAAGCACACCTACTCGGGATCAATGTTTCCAATATCGATGAATTATTTTTTCTCTCTTTGCTTCTAGTGTCACTTTTAACCTTCTGGAACACGCCAGTCATGGCCAAACTAACTACTGAAGTGCCAGACAGTATTGTCGAAGGGGGCAGCATTCTTCTACATATTCACACTAAATCACAGAATTATCAAGCCTTTTCCTTCTACAAAGGATTTGATTGCAAAGCAGATGATAAAATTGTACATTATAAAATAGCTACTGACTCATGTAAATGGGGGTACCAATCCAATGGTAGAAAGGCAATTTATACTGATGGATCCCTGCTGCTTTTTAATCTCACCCAGAAGGATACAGGATGCTACAACATAAAAACCCCTGATACATATAAGCAAAGTGAATGAACAAATGCATATCTCCCTGTATACACTAAGTGATTCCTTGTGACTTCTGGGCACTAGGTTGTGTGAATTCTAGCTGATACACATTGGACTATGGGGCCTATGCTATATCTGCCTATTCTACTTTGTGTCTCCACACTGGGACTTGGCAGTTCAGTGCAGGACACACACAGTGCAGACACTGCCCTAGATGAGGGTCCTTCATCTGACTCCATCCTGCAGAGAGGAGGCTGAGTGCTGGGATAATGGAACTGAGAATATCAGACTAAGCCCAGACTCTCGTGACTCTCACCATGAACAGAAAGACCCTGTGGGAATCAGAGAGGGGATGGCTGAGGAAACCATAGGATCCTTACATAGAGGTAAGCACACTGAAGCCTGGGCTGAAGATCTCAGTCCCAGAGTCAGTTCCAGCTGACCCTAGGGAGCTTTACTCCAGGGCTGAAATCTTACTCCCTCATGGATCTGACAGAAAATCATGCTTTATTGGATGTCTAAAATTCATAGCTTATGGAACCAGCCAGTCATGAAAGAAACGTCACTTAGGCTAAGTGACGTGAGTATCTCATTCTGAGACTCAGCATGGAAAGCATAGCTGTACAGGTGTCTCAGCTATCAGCCACCTGTTCTGATGGGTGTATGAGGAAACAGGTACTCCTGACTATTTGCTCTCAGGGGTCTAGCATAGGGAATTCTCCCTTGTACTAAATAGTAGTAGACTGCTGAGATGGCTCTCTCTCTCTCTCTCTCTCTCTCTCTCTCTCTCTCTCTCTCTCTGTATGTCTGTCTGTCTCTCTCTCTCTCTCTTATTTTTTTGTGATTTTTTTTGAGACAGGGTTTCTTTGTAGCTTTGGAGCCTGTCCTGGAACTCACTCTGTAGACAAGGCTGGCCTCGAACTCACAGAGATCCACCTGCCTCTGCCTCCCAAGTGCTGGGATTAAAGGCGTGCGCCACCACTGCCTGGCAAGATGGCTCTCTTATCCCAAGTTCAGATCATTGTTTATATTTATGGCTGACTTACAGATATGGCAAAGATCATTTACCATGTATGCTATTATATAGAAACTGAGACACAGAAAATAGACTGGTCACATCACAGTCACACAGCCACGCTGGCAGATGAAAAGTACAAGATACCTGTCTATAGCCTCTCCCCCCAACTTTTCCACTCCATAGATTCTATTAGCTATCTGAGGATCAGCAGTGGGGCTGGCTGAGATCTCTGAAGGTGAAAAATCTTATTTGATCCTTCCTCTGTTCATGGAGCCTCTGACTCAGACTTCCCTTCAAGCAAACAGAGAATAGGACACTGTGATCCTCACCTACTTGCCACTTGACAGACTCTCCACCCATCGGATCTTCAATAAACAGAGGCTGAATGCCAGCGAGAGGATGTCACTGTCTCTAAATAACATCATGCTCCACACAGATGCTGTCAGGAGGGAAGATGTTGGGGAGTATCAATGTGAGATACCCAATGGGTCAGTTCCAACCAGAGTTTTCCAGTTCACCTAGCTTTTATCAGTGAGTAACCTCACCTATTATTCTATACCAGAATGGGGGAATTTCTTAAGACACAGAGGCAGCCAGCATGGTGACAAATGCCTGTAATCCTAGGATAAAACATGGGACAGAAAGAACACGATTATGAAGCCAGCCCAGGTTACACAGAAAGACCCTATCTCAACAAAACGAAACAAAACCCAGCAGGATATTGACATAATGAACAGAACTGGATTAAGTAAGCGTTTAGGTTCTGAGCCAAATATATAGTCAACTCTCAGAGCCATGGAGTACTGATTTCAAGGCCCCCATTGGACACCAAAAGCTGTGGATGCTCTGAGAACCTGTTAAAAATGGTGCAGTATTTTACACATAGCTAAATACATTCTCTCATATACTTAAAACACTCAATACCTAATTCCCATGCTGGGTGATACTAGTCACCCATACTGAATAAGAAATAATGACAGCAAAACTACTATGTATTTTTCAGGAGGGACATAATTTGTGATCCACAGATGTCCAATACTTGGATATAAAGGACCCATTGGGCTGAACTTCCTATCATGAGACTGGAGTTTACAATGTGATCTTGCATAGCGTTCTTTTTGTGTTAATAATTTTCTGTGTATGGTAAAATTGATATGTTATAATTTTAGCCATTCTGAGGTACACAGTTCAGTGGAATACAACACATTCATATTGTGTGTAACCATCTTCACTACAGTCCATTTCCAAAACTTTCTCTAGGTCTATCCCATCTCTTACAGTGCCACGGTCCTTCTGTCTCTGTACAAGTAGCAAGAAAATCTCATTTTTTATTGTTAATATTAGCATGTAGAAATACAATTAATTTGGGCACGTCCATTTTGTCGCCCTTAATTTTGCTGATTTTGCCCATTAGTTCTAACAACCTTTTCTAAAATTTTTAGAATTTTGAACATATAAGTTGATGTCATCAAAGACATAGATTTCATTGCCTTGAAGTAACACACACACAAAATATACAATAAAATATATTTAATACTTTTGGAATTCTTATTATTCTGAAAAATAGTAACTTCAAATCTCACTTCAAATGTTAGCAATTATAATCTATATTTTACAAAGTTAATCAAGTTAAATGTTAATGTTATTTTTAAAGCACCACCTTTTGATGAATTGATTTCTCTACTGTAATCCAGTCTCTCTTTTATATTCATTTTATCCTTTCTTCTCCTCCTTCTACTAGCTTTCTTCCACAGCGTGTTCAAGAGTGGAATGTTTTTTTATTTCTTCATCTAGAGATGGAGGGAGGATCTTACGATGTTGTTTTAAGGATTTACTGAATCAATAAAGTAACCCTTTGGCAAAATACCACATACACAGGAACTGTTTCACTACTATTAGCTAAAATTATTACTACCATTTTGTGTGGGTCTTGAAGTCAGGTTACCAGCTCCATCTCTGATTAAACACACAAATTCGGGCCTTTTCTCCTCTCTAGATGGGAATTATTTCTCTGCCGCACAGGCAGAAATGCCTTCCCTGAGGAAACAGAGCCTGCCCATGCTGAGAGTCTGTCTCCAGGACACGCCCACTGCAGCACGCGTTGACTTTCTCTCCTGCTTCTATTTTCTTTCCCTGACAGTTGGTCCAGGACAAGGATGTTCTTGCCTCTCAGCTGGAACCATTGCTGGCATCATTCTTGGAGTTGGGGCTGGGGCGGTTCTGATGGGAGCCCTGGTGTACTTCCGGTTTTTCAGGAGAATGGCAGGTATGGCAATCTCACCAGTGTAAGTGCCATGCTTAGGAGAGGGCAAGGATTTATGCACCTCTGCCTGAGAACTGGGTCTCCTATCTTCCTAAACTTCTGTTTCCCTGTACTTATAGGTGTGGGCTCAACCTTCCTGTCCTTTATGTTCCCTGGATTCCATTGTCTCTTCCATTCCCATCCAGTGTAGAGAAAGAGCTCCATCGCACCCCTCTGCGCTGAGTCAGGAAGCTGAGAGCCAAGAAAAAAAGAAATAAGAAATCAAAGGACTAAGAAGAGAGCCCTGCTGAGCACAGTAGCAGCAGGAGGAAGGGTAAGACAGGGGAAGAACCCGAGGTAACGCAGAATCACCCGAGTCCTCTTGGAGAAGAAAATGACGAAGAGAAAAGCAGAGTCTGCCTGTGGAAAGCACAACAGGGGCCATGTATGTAGAATAAATACAGAAGCCTCAGAATAAAAGAGACCCACATTGCTGGGGATACAGCTCAAGTAGTAAATCATTTACCCTGAATGTAATCCCATGTTCCAAGGAACAAATTAGACGAACACTTAGCACACAGGAAAGGAGCAAACACTAGAAGGGATCATGCTTAGGTTAAGGGATGACGTGCCATGGTTTCAGAAGCATCACTGACATCAAGGAGATCCCAGGAATGATTTGGCCACATTGTCCTTCCTAGTTCAAGGAGCAGAGGTCCTGTGCTTGGGAAGTATAGTCAGAGTGTGAAACTCACTTGGAGAAGTGACCAGGAGGATCTAACAATGGACAGACACTCAGCCTCCAACCACACATAGAAAAGCCACCCACTTAGTGAGAATTGATCCCTGCTACCTCAGGTCCTGCTCAGCCTGGGGGCCTAGGTTCACAGATCACTCCCTCCTTCCTGAATATTTCCGCAGGGAATCTCCACTTCCCAGCCCTAATGAGTTCATAGGTCTTAGCCACTTCCTGCCTACAGCTGAGTCCCCTGAGACAGCTGTGAAGGAAGGGTCACTCCACCTAGGCTAGGCAAGCATAAGGGAACCTCGTTGCCAGGAGCCATCCTGCCACCTTTCTTCCTGGCTCTAGTACAGATGCGGGCATTCCTCTCGGATGAGACCTTCCTTGTCTTATGAGTTATCTGGGCACTGGGGCCTCTGTGCTCCTCCTTATTGCTATAGCATGTCACAGTAAAGCACATCTGAGGAGAAAGGCCTGCGAACTGAGGAAATCAGAGATGACTGTCAGGTGCTCCTTCTCTAATACTAAGGCAGGGAGCCTGGAGTGAAGATTCTGAGGGAAGCTAATTCCTAAACTGATCTTGGGTCCCCTTCCCAGCAGCCCAGTCCCTCCACCTGCTACCTTCTTCAGCCAGAAGTCACAAAGGTTCGGCCATCTTTGCTTTACCATCATTGGTAACTTTTCTCTTGCTCCTACAGACCATGACAGCTTTGACAGCTCCATTTTTTTGAGGTAAATACGACCAGTTTCACTGCCTGTTTTCTCATGGAAATGCCTCTAGAGGAGATAGGTATTTTTATTGTCTGTTTGTTTGCTCATGTATTTGTTGAGACAGGGTCTCACCATATATTCTAGACTTCCTCCAAACTCACTGTGTAACCCAGACTGGCCTTGAACTTGTAGCAATCTTCCCATCCTAGCCTTTCCAGTTCTGTGATTACAAGTGTATGCCATGGCACTGTGTGTTCTCGGAGACAAAACTCCATCATGTTTGGCAGTATATTCCTCATTGTCATGAATGCTTGCCTAATCTCTTTCTTCCAAGGGACTATGCAACAATGGGTTTCGTAAAACTCCGAAGGCTGAGTCAGGAGGATCTTTGTGAGTCTAAGAGTGGTCTATACAGTGAGTTCCAAACCAGCTAGGGCTACATTATGAGACCCTGTCTCAGGAAAAAAAAAAAGTGTCTTGGAATAATCTCCACCCTTTGTTTACGTGCCTGCTTCTCTCTGTGTCCCTTGGAAAGGAACTGGATCTCTTTGATGCTCAGTGTTGTCAGCTCTAATGGGCATTCTCTCTACTGCACAACAAGGCTGAGAAACATTCTCTATAGTTTCAAGTCTACAAAAGGAAAAATACGTTTAAGAACAAAGCCTGAGGTGTGAGCTCCCGTTTGCAGGCTAAGATGTAAGTGAATACATTTAAATTGAACTCTCATTCTATACTTCATTCAATACTAGAGATTTTGGTTTATTCAGATTCTGCTTAAATAGCTATGCTGCCACAAATAGGTGTGAGCCTTTTAGTTTAAGGCACCAACTCAAGCAAAATTTTGCTGCCTGAATTTGCTGCCATGATTAAGATGTGGAGCATTTGTACCCGTTTTTATAAATTTATAAAACTTATTTGCAGTCAAATAAGTTTGTTTCATGAGTCAGGACTCAGAAGCAGTTACTACATTCTTAATGAATAAATGAGGGATTGTAACTGTCAAACAGATCAAAGCCTTGTACAGTGAGAAGTTGGCCTATGACTGCAATGCTGGCCATTTCTGACTAATTCTATTTTTTAACACTTATTTTTATCTTATGTGTATGAATGTTTTGCCTGCATGTATGTTTGTGCACCGTGTGAATGACTGGTGTCCAAGAAGGCCAGAAGAAGACAACAGATCCCTGGACCTGAAGTTACACACAGTTGTGAGTCACATGTGGGTGCTGGGAGTAGCGCCTGGGTTCTCTGGAAGAGCAGCTGGCACTCTCAACCACTGGGCAGTCTCTCTACCCTTTTCACACAAACTTTTTAAACTTTCAAGTTGTTTGCCTAAAAGCTAACTGTCACTGCCTTAAAAACATCTTCAGCAAACTCCTGTGTTGTCTAAAACTGCTGTATGGTACCTGAAATATATAGGAGTTATGGATTTTTTAAAAAATACTTTTGAAAAATAGGTTGCAAGTTTTGCGACCTAATTCAATTATTTTCATACTGTTGTTACAATAAACATTTTGTGGTTTTAGAAAAATCTTATATTTACAGAAAAGTAAAAAGCAAAGATAATCACGACTACAGTTTTGGTGGTTTTGTCCGTGTCTGTGCTCTATCCCACGTGTCCCTCCACTTCCCACCCAGGGTCTTGCCACAAGCTAGGCGAGAGTTCTATCACTAACCTATACTCTCATCCCTGTTTGGGTTTCTTTTTTAGAAGTGTCTTTCTGGTTTTTTTTTTAACTTTTCTGAAATGGTGTGTTAAGGGAGCTGAAGATGTAGCCCCAGATTTAATCCCCTCTTAAACTCGGCATGGTGGCACACCCATCATCTTAGCTACATGGCGATTTTGAAGCCAGCCTAGTTACATAGACCATCTCAAAACAACCAAACAAACAAAAAAAGAAAAACAAAGAGCCCAGTGTAGAACATGTGCTTGGCGTGTGTGAGGCAAGGATTTAGTTCCTGAGCCTAAGAGAAAATTACTGCTAGAAGGGTGAGAATGGTTTCGGTTATTCAGTGTGCAAAAGAGAAGGGGCGATAAGAATAAGTAGAGCCATAGTGGAAAATACAGTAGAATGCCAATAATTTGAAGATAATGATCTGAGACTTTGGGGAAAAGAAAATTCAGAGTGATATATCCCTCAGGATAAAGAAATAAATATTCATTGAGCCCAGAAATTAGAGTATTGCTTTTATTACTATTAAACTCAATCTCTACTGGCTTGTTACTGATATTTTAATTATTTCATTTTATGGAAACATCAGCTAGATGGAGTTGGTGAAAATCTCACTTGACTTCAGTTATTGAAAATGTGCTAGAATTGGGCTGGAGATATAGGTCAGCAGTTAAGAGCACTGGCTGCTCTCCCAGTGGACTGGGTTCAATTCCCAGGACCCACACGACAGCTCATAGCTGTAACTCCAGTTCAAGAGGACCCTACACCCTCACACAGACACACATGCAGGCAAAACACAATGCAATTTTTTTAAAAAAATCTTAAAAATAGAAAAAAAGAAAAAGAAGATGTGCTGAGGCTGGGTATGGTGGCACATGCCTGTGATCCCAGCACTTGGGAGGCAGAAGCAGAGGGCCCTCTGTGAGTTCGAGGCCAGCCTGTGATGTAGGAGGTTCTTCTGTCTATGTGTTGCTTTCATTGGTTGAATAAAGAAACTGCCTTGGCCTTTTGATAGGGCAGCACTTAGGTAGGCAGAGTAGACAGAACTGAATGCTGGGGAGGAGAGAGAGAGCCACCATGGAGCTGCCAGGTCAGACATGCTGAATCTTTCCCAATAAGCCACAACCTCATGGTGACATGCAGATTATTAGAAATGGGTTGAACCAAGATGTGAGAGTTAGCCAATAAGAGGCTAGCACTAATGGGCCAGGCAGTGTTTAAATGAATACAGTTTCTGTGTGATTATTTTGGGTGTAAGCTAGCAGGGTGGCCGGGACCAAAAGCAGGCCCTCTCTCCTTGTAACAAGCCTGGTCTATATAGTGAGTTTCAGGACAGCCAGGCTATGTAGAGAGAGCCTTTCTCAAACAAAACAAAACAAGGCAGCAAAACAGCCAACAACAAAAAAGAGTGCTGGGTTTCACTTAAATGGATTCTAGACTGCAACATGGCACGTAACCTGATCAGAAGCCTCACTAAGCATCTAGTTCTGAAGGGTACTGTGACCTGTTTGATAAACAACTTTTTCTTTAAAAATAAAAAAAAATATGTTTTTCTTTTAGAAGAGCCAGTGAGGGTTTGAAAAACATAAACGCTGAGGATACAGCACCTTTAATGTGACTGCTGGCCTATCGTAAGTTAGACCCTGTGGTGTCAGGAAGAAAAAGAATAAAAGTGCTGGAGAGATGGCTCAGCAGTTAAGAGTACCTACTGCTCTTGCAGAGGATCTGAATTCAGTTCCCAGCACCCAGATGATGGCTCACAACCACCTGTAACTCTAGTTCTACTGGAGCTAACACCTGCGCAGCCTGCACATGGCACACATAAATTAATGTAGGCATGAGTGCATGTGTGCGCGCATGTGTGTGTATGTGTGTGTGTCTAGGTCTTTGTGCAGAATTAGCTCAGCCTGGCCCAGAGATCCGACCTTGCAATCACAGTTACTCTTTCACAGTCTGGCTCCAGTAAACCAAAGCCAGGGCCTTTAGCACAGTACCCTCTTCTTCCTCTCCTTTCTTCTGCGCCTCTCCTTTGTTCATTACTACATCCTGTGCTTCCTTTCCTCCTCTCCTTTCCCACTTAGCCTTCCAGCTTGCTGACGCTTCAGCAACAGCAGGTGTACCCTGTTCCCTGCAGTGAAATAGTATTTCCCAGTCCTTGCAAATTAGATTTGAGCTGACCGCATAACAGGCTTAACGGTGTTTTTCTGGCTTGGGCTTTGGAATCATGAGCAGAGTGTTTTCCTTTGTGAACACCCTGTCTAACTCCTTGGGGGCAGGCACAGTGGGCATTCATGGTGATTCTCCTCAGTTCTTCCTTAATTCAGGTGAGTTAATCTTCCTATGCAAAGATGTCATAAAAAAGGACCAACTCTTTTCACATTGCTTTTCATTTGCCAGCGACAAGTTATGACACAAGGATCACAACTTTGTTATAAAGTTAGAATATAATTTATTAAATTTCACTTTGTTTAAAAATAGAGGAGAAATGTGTTTGTAGTTGTCTAGACCAACAGTAGTTATGTCATTGAAATACGTGAACTCACAAGCCCATTTTTGCAATTAAATCAATGTTTACATTCTGGTCAAAGCTCATTAGGGAGCTTAGCATCTTGCAGGGGAATATGACCAAAAGCTAAATAGGGTTTTGATAGCTTTTTAATAGGATAAAAAGGTTATAACAAGAAATGACCAATTTAAAAAGCTGCTATAGTTTAGAGACATCATGTCAATCCCTGAACCCAGAGACAGTCCTCCACCATTTTTAGTTTTCTTGTTAGTTCAAATCTTAGCCTCCCCTGTGTACATTGATGCTGTCAGCTTCTCAAGTGAATCCGTCCTCTGTGAAGCCAGCAAGCTAGTCTTCCCTGTTTGGAAAGCCTTTGACTCTCTGAGGCCTATAGCATACAGTTCAGACCCTTTAACTCTGGCCGCGAGTTAAGGGAAAGTGTGTTAATGGATTGTGCTTATTAATGTTTCCTCCAACATAGCAGATTCCCAAACTTGATATTCCTGGCATAAATTTTAAATGTTAATAATTTTATGTTTGTAAAAAATGTAGTTTTAATGACTAATGTCTGTCAGATTCCAGTAGAAATTAATATGACACCTTCTGTATAGTGAATTTCCTTACAGTTTACATTGTTGCAGGAGCTGTTTTCTTTCCATCCTCACATATTGCTGGCTTTTGTCCTCTAGATGGTGCTAATTCCCTTCTGTAAACCAGGCTGTGTTCCCGGTCAGCTTAAATATGAGTCCTTTGGAAGGGTAGATTTGTATCTAAAATGGTAATTAGAATAAGTAAGGAATATGAGGTAGTTAATTAGCATCTCTATCTATATCATTGTGTGTCAATAATGCACATATTGTATGTACACGAGTTTTTATGTTACAGACAGGCATAGTTTATGAAGTGCATGTGTAAGTTAGTTCTTATCTGTGGCTGTGGAGCAGGCCAGCAGTAAGTTAGACTCATTGCCATTTCTTTGAAATGCTTAGTTGAGAAGGAAGTATTAAATTGAGGTTCCAAGTTCAAGTCATATCATTGATAGAGTATTTGGGGACAAATCCTTTGGATTATTTAGATATGCAGTCTCTAAATAATCATTAAAAATTTCTCCTTACCTTCTATCCATGATATATATAAAAACAAATACCCAACTGCACCAAACATTATATAAATATTACAGTGAGGAAGAGAAGTGTAAGGGCACTTGTGGACAGTGCAGTCCTTTGCCTTTGTCCCCAGCTGTGATTAACTGATGATGAGACCATTGTTTAGTTGTGTGCTGTAAGCAAGGACTATCGCTGTTTTGGTTATGGCCATATCCCATCTATAGAGCCTTATGGAGTTCTCCATTACTGGATCAAATCTGATAAATATTGATTAAAAAATAGAACTCACTGTTTATAGAGCTATAGATATTTACATAAAGATAAATAATAACTATGCTACGGAAGAAAGGGACTGAGGAGAAAGCTGTTCTAAATTCAGGAAGAGGACACTCTCTGACTTCAATTTCTGGATCTTTCAGTAAGGTCAGAGGTAATGACCAAAAGCCAGGCGTGGTGGTGCATACCTGTAATCCCAGCACTGAGGAGGCAGAGGCAGGTGGATCTCTGTGAGTTTGAGGCCAGCCTGGTCTACATAGAAAGTTCCAAGTGTTACAGGGCTGCATAGTGAGGCATTATCTAACTTTTTTTTTTAAAGAAAGAGAAGGAGGAGAATGCCCAGATTAGAGCCAATAAGAGTTAAATAAAATGAGCCAGGTTGTGGTGGTAGAGGTGGTGTTGGCAGCAGACACCTTTAATCTCAATACAATAGAGGCAGAGGCAGGCAGATCTCTGTGAGGCCAGCCTGGTATATAGAACTAGTTCCAAGACAGCTAGGGTTGTTACACAAAGAAATCCTGTCTCAAAAAAAACAAATGAACAAACAAAGAATTAAGTAAAATTAAACACAGTATTGTAAAATATAACAAGAGCTCTTAACCATGGAGTCATCTCTGCAGCCCCATGTTAGAATAAAAAAATTTTTTAGCGTTAGAGTCTCTGAAGGACTTCTAGGATTTTATGTATGGGACCATGAACTGAGAAAGGGTTAGCAATGAAAATGGGGGACTCTACAGATGTTGTTAGCAGGTTTTCACTTCTAGTTGGAATTCAGTCCTTTTGTAATGTGGGATTCCCCTCTGTATATTGTGAATATAATTAGGTTAATAAATAAAGTTGCTTTGGGCCTATGGCAGTGCAGAATAGGGAAAGGTGGGAATTTCAAGCAGTTAGGAGAGAGTAAGTGGAGTCAGAGAGAAGCCATGTAGCCGCCAGAGGAGAAAGACACCTATGCTCTGGTACTGGTAAACCACGAGCCTCATGGTAAAATATAAAATGATGGAAATGGGTTAATTTAAGATGTAAGAGTGAGCCAATAAGGAGCATGAGCTAATAGGCCAAGCAGTGTTTTAATTAATACAGTTTCTGTGTGGTTATTTCAGGTCTGGGTGGCCAGTAAACAAATGAGCAACCTCCGACTACACTTGTGTTAATAAGTGTTAATAAGTTACA